>CAEFZY010030762.1:0-48191 GCA_903066815.1 Brachyrhaphis roseni
TCCATCCATCCATCCATCCATCCATCCATCCATCCATCCATCCATCCATCCATCCATCCATCCATCCATCCATCCATTCATTCATTCATTCATTCATTTTCTTACACCCTTATCCCATTGGGGTTGGGAGGGGTGCTGGTTCCTATCTCCAGCTGTCAATGGGTGAGAGGCGGGACACCCTGGACAGGGGAGCATGGATCATGTTGAATGTTTATGACAAAACTGAAAACTTACAAAAATCACAGGGAATGCAGGGAGCCAGAGCAGAACAAAAACAGGAACCAGGAACAAAATGCAAGCAGAGTATCGACGGGGAAGTAACCAGGATATTGGCTGTTGTCCTCCCAATTCCACTGAGTGAACAAATGAAAGTTGTGTTGTTTTTACATGTTTGACCAAGCTTGTGATGCTCTATTGGTACAGTTATCAAATAAATTTGCAATTTGGTACAATTATGTGTGTGTTTAAAAAAAGAAAGAAAGAAAGAAAAGTTTTTAGTCAATTCAGCTGTTGTTCTGCATCCAATTGTTATCGACCGAAACTAATGATATCAGTATCAGAACTGAAAAAAGTGGATCGGCGAATCTTGAGAAATAATTTGATATTATGACATTTTGAAAATACTAAGTTCAGTTTTCAAAAATGATTCACTTTAACAATAGAATATAAAAACTGAAGGTTTTGGAGTAGCAGAGCCGTTTTAATGGCTCAGTTCATTCTGCAGAGAAGAGTCGACCAAAATTCCTCCTCAAAAATGAATTCTGAGTTACACTTGGTGTCATTTGTGGCCCAATCAGTCATCATCCTCTCACAGTAAGCCTGCTTTAGATACCTTTTTTTTTATCTTCAATAATCTAAAGCATTATTTGAAAAAGACTTTTTGTGCTTCCTCAGGTTGTCTTGTTCTGCTATCAGGGAACATGCGAGTCTCTAATAGCGGCGTTTTGTTTATTGCAGAAGCTCATTTCATCCATCCAGTGCTTTTTAATTGGCTGCTTTTATGCACAGTGACTCACAGCGAGGGTCTAATTTTTTCTAAGGACCCTTCAGTGTGATGAAGAGGAGGCGATTGTGGGCACATCGTAGCTTTGGAGCTGATTTTATTCCTGACCTTTTGGTTGCAGGACAAGCTGTCAGGCCACAGATTGGTTTTTAGCGGAAAAATAAAGAAATTTACTCTTGGAGCCTTTTTAAAGAAAAAAGAAAAAGATTTTACAGCGCGATGAGGAAGTAAGCAGATTGGATTATGTGTTTTGCTAAAGCCTCGTTCCCAGTTAAATTGCTTATATTTGTTTAAAGGCTAAAGCTTTTGGCCTGAGGTTTTTAGAGGAATTGCAGAGGTTTAATTTTATGGCTTTGAACAGCTGTCAGAGTTATTTACTTCAGAGAGAGCAGAAGTTGAATGAAAATACTTTTTTCAAAGCGAGAAAGGCAGCGAATTGAATCTGTTCTGAAAAGAGCTCATTTGAGGCTGTTACGACTCTTCGTACGAAGCCGCGAAATCCCTTCTGCATTTTTTTTTTTTTTTTAACTCACAACATTCCTGATGTTTCTTTGTGCAGCAGCAACAGGAGCTGCTGGCCCTGAAGCACCAGCAGGAGCTGCTGGAGCACCAGAGGAAGATGGAGAACCACCGGCTGGAGCAGGAGCTGGAGAAGCAGCAGAGGGAGCAGAAGCTGCAGCTGCTGAAGAACAAGGAGCGGGGCCAGGAGAGTAAGTCGCTCCGACACCGCGTGTTTTCTGTCTGCGTGTGAAACCACGACGACGCCTGACGTTTACGCAAGTTTTTGTGCCAAAACATATGCACAACCCTTGAGCTTTTTCACTTTTTGTCAATATTTTCTGTATTTTCTTGTGGACGTGGAAGGACAGCAATTAAAGTTTTAGAAAACAATCCACCCCTTCAAAAAATATATATTTTCTTAATGATTGCAGATCAATCCACGTAAAAAAATCTGGATACTTTATAAAATAAAATGTATAAATAGTCACAATGAAATTTGTTTTATGTTTTTAAAATTGTTTAAATTACATTTTCATGACCCAAGAGTAAATGTATCATGCGTTTAATGGCATAGTTAAAGCCCAAATCTACATCTTACTGCAAATTTGAGGCAATGTTTTTCACAGCAACACAGCGCAGACTCAGGAGAGAAAAATACAAATTCATGCCACGCTTTTAAGATTGTGTGCAAGAATCAGATTAATTTTGTCTTGTTTAAATATTCCATGTTAGGTTTATTCTTCAAAAAGTGAGAATAAATTACAATAAAAATTTATTTTGTGTGTATTAATATTTCAAAAATTGTGTGTGCATGCTTTTGGCTCATATGGCAAAAAGGTTCAACACATAGATCAAAGCATTTTCAGGTGTTAGAGTGGCCTAGTCAAAGCCCAAATCTACATGCAATTGAGAATCTGTGTCCAGACTTGGAAACTGATGTTCACGGATGCTCTCCGTCCGATCTGACTGAGCTTGTGTTATTTTGCAAAGAAAAACAGGCAAAGTTTCTAGATCTGCTAATCTGGTTCAGATTTACTCCACAGACTTGCAGCTGTAACTAAATGGTGCTTCTGTCTCAGAGGTGATGAATGCAACTTCAGGTTGTGGTTCTTCAATTAGCGAAATTATCGCAAAAGCACCATAAGAAGAGGTGAGATTATAAGCAGCAGGAGAAACTTCATTAAAAGATTTGACACCTCTCGTTACAGATTCTGTCTTTTAGCACTAAAATAAGCAAAACTAGACACTTCCACAGGTAAATAGCTCCGTAAATAGTTCTCCATGTCAGACAGGCTTCAGGCAGCCAGGCTCAGTAAGAGCGCCTCATTCAAGCCGCTCCAAGGTTGAAATAACTGTTGTGTTTGCCTCACATGCGTTTCCATTTCACTCTGAGAGGCGGCGCGTTCTGCAGCGGTAGACGAGCGGTAATAGCCCGGTGGCCTTGGCGCGGGCCGAGCCGAGCTATTACCTCTGGACGCCTCTCTCAACAAGTTCATTGAAAGCAAATGGACAGGCGTCCTTGAGAGAGCGCCTTCTCACTCTCTATGGAAAATGTTCAGGGATCGGGGAAGCGGGGAATCAGAGGGTTGCAGTGTTTGCTCCCGTGTGTGTCTGTATGAGTGTGATGTGTGGCGATGGTGTCTTCAAATCTCTCCGATGAGTTCTGCATCATTTTTGTTTTAATTTCTTATGTGGCAATTATTAAATTTCCCATTTTGAAGGCGTCTGAGTTATTGCTCTTTACGCTGATGATTGTCTGTTTTTAATCCTAAATCCACATCATGTCTGCAGCATTTCACAAATAGATGAATCAACTGATTTTAAATGAAATAATATTAAAATAAAGAGTTATTAATGTTTTTAGAAGGGATCTCAAGTATTGTTGAATTTTAAATACAAGAAATTCATTGCGTCTTGTGTTTACCCGTGTACATCAGGTGCTGTGGCCAGCACCGAGGTGAAGATGCGTCTGCAGGAGTTCGTCCTGAACAAGAAGAAGGCGCTGGCCCAGCGGAGCCTCAACCAGGGCGGCCTCCCCAACGACGCCCCCTACTGGTACCGGTAAGACGGCTTTTCCTTAACCATCACCTGTTTGGAAGCAGCAGAAAACAGTGGACTGACAGCTAAGTAATGACGCATGCTTCCTGTCCTCCGACTTGCTCTGTTTGGGTCTCACTGAGTGATTAGAGACAGAAAACAAACATGCGCAGACGTAAAAGTGAGAGGAGGATATTGGATCCTGACGACGGCTGAAAGTCCTTGGAGTTAATTGTAGCATTCCTCGATCCGTTTTGCAGGTGTGCACACTTGCCATTTCCGATTTGTTTGGCATGAGTGAGCGTAAACACAGCAACATCGCGTCGACTGAAGTGTTTATTATGTAGAAGCATACATCGGGAGATTGAAAGGTACGCCAGTGAATAATATCAGTGCAGGTTTAGCTTTTCTGCTTGTTTCACAAAGTAAAAACAGGTGAAAGGGGAGATTATTCATCTCCCTCTTGTCACCATTTTTTTTTAATCTGTAGTCTTGAACCTTTTTGTGCTTGTGTGAGTTGAGAACGCATTCGTGGTTGAAGTGAGAAAATATCGCATGTGAAATTAAACGAAGATGGTTCAGAACCGCCTGCGTGGCCCTCGTGACATCTTCCCACTTCTCTGATGTCTCCGAGGAATAAATATAGCCAGGAAATGTCATTTATTCTCATTTGAATCTATTTCAAGTCAGTTTTTCCACTATGTCGGAAACTGCAACATTAATATGAAAAAAAATTGAGATTTTTGACACGACATGCAAGAAAAAATTCTGGTTTTTATCCACAGTTGAGAAGCAAAAGGATGAAAAAATACCCTAAAACTCAGCAAATAAAATTTGGAATATTGCTCTTTACCGACTTAGTGAGTTGCAAGTTGGAAGGAAATAAAATAAGGGTAAAAAGCCTTAAAATAACTTTTTTTTTGCAGCATCGTAATCTCACGCTGGGAATGTATTAATTTGAGTGTGAAATACAAATTCAATACATGTTTTTAAAGGTTTAACAGTTAATGTAATGTTTTTTGGGATGTTCTTGTGATCTGAGGATCCTCAGGGCTCTGTTTTGGGCCCTCTGGTTTATGACTTTTCTTCCTTCACCTTCTGCCAGCTGTAAGGTTTGAATTTGACATTTTCCAAAATTATCTACCTCTACATCTCTATAGTGTTTTTTTGTTGTTGTTGTTGTTGTAAAATGGCACGACTAAATTCATAAATTACAAATACAGTAGAGAGAATAAGTAATGTTACGTAATACTGTTACGTAATACAGCGTCTGTGTGTTTCTGCCTCTGCTCCTAACTTAAATATAAACTCCTTCACTCTGGACTCAGCCTCCCACTGAGTTCTGGAAGAGACAACTGCGTACCCTCTTGTCAGTAACATGCATTTGGGCCAGATCCAAACGCGGCTTAAGTTTTCCCTGCAAACGACACTTTGCACTGTAGGAAGCGAGCAGATGGCGACACATGTCTGCATCCTTGCCAAGCGATTTGCACGACGCCTTAATCGTTTAGATCCACGAGAACGAGATGGTTTCTTTTCGACACGCATGCTGTTGATGATTTCTGTTTTTGTTGTTGTTGTTGTTTATTATAGAAAAACCCAGCATAGCTCTCTGGACCAGAGCTCGCCTCCACAAACCGCAGTGTCCACCTACAATCACCCGGTGCTGGGCGTCTACAACCCTCGGGACGACTTCCCACTGCGAAAGACCGGTGCGTTTTTTTTGTGTGTGTTTTTTTTTTTTTCCAAACTCCCTAGTTTCACTGGAGCAGACCGGCGTATCTGCTGCATGCATGCTCACACAGAAGCTGCAGTGCAGACTCATGTCTGGCATATTTTAGACAGCATCACAGGTCTGCTCCATTAATCACATCCACATTAGGCTGTCAGGGTCTCCCAGCATCCCCCACATGAGAGTGTTAAAGAGTTAGTGTAGGTGGTAGTGGAGCTCACCAGAGAGAGAAAGTTAAGTGGGAAGAGAATCATGATTTTATTACCTGATTTATTTTAAAGATGTCCTTCCAGAATTCTTTCAGAGTTTTTGGAAAATGTTTGTCAATCTGGAGTTTGATGCATAAACGGGTAACAGTTCTAATATTTTAGCAAACCGAACTTAATGAACATGATGAGACGTTCTGTGGGACACTGATCTCTTACAGTGTAATGGTTATAATTTGAGGTTCCGCAGGGCTCTGTGTTTGGGTCTTATGAAATACTTTCAACTTTTTACTAATAACAGACATCTGAGAATGAACTAAAATTCTCTTTAGAGCTTCTTACTTTTATTTCTCTTTGATCAATCTTCATTAAGAATACGCCGATCTGGCTTTTTGTGGCCGATACCGATTTCTTATCATTCGTGCTATTTCAGATTTTGGTGGATTCTGGTTTTTCTTTTCAATATTAGGTTTATAAAATAATCTTAGGTAATTCTGTTTTAATTTTAAAAAATTTTGGTGTTTATTCTTCATGCATTTATGCTTTTTTTTCCACATTTGACCTGCTGATGGTTGAGCCAATCAATTGAAAATCATGTCATTTTGATTACTGGGTGATTGCTGCATCATTATGCTTTCTTTTTAAGATAACCAAGTATAGAAACATAAAATATTACAATTATTGATTCACCGCTATGAAAATTTAGGCTGATATCGATAATATATTGATGTTATTGGCTTTTTTGGTCAATAACAGACATTTACTGTATACATATCCATTAATACACTTACCCAAACAATAAGTTGGAAATAAACATCATTAGTATCAACCCGCATTTACTTATTGGACCAATACTAATAGCTTTAAAAATGACAAACATCGACTGATACCAATGTAGATATCGATAGATTGTGAAGCTCTAATAACAACCAATCCACCAATAATCACATTTTCCAGTTTTTACTTGACTCAAAAAAAAAAAAATTACTAATAACAGCTGATGTTTTAGGTCCATTAAATGCACCAAAACTCAAAATTCCCACCTTTTTACTCTCTGTAAAGAATTCATCAAACAGTTGTGATGTACTTTGTTTTTTCTTCTGTGAAAGTGAATGCTTTACGTTTTAATATGTTTACTGAAATGAGTTTTGTACGCGTCGTAGCCTTTCAGTGAAAAGATGGAATAGGCCGATTAAAATCTCTGAAATTTCTGCACCACATGCACACTACGTTAAGCTAAGCTGTGGCGTCTTTTTCCTAATCTTCTGTTAGCTACAGGTGGAAGTGGGACGTTGTGAGGAAAAACAGGTGAAAATGCACCGTAATTCATCTTTTCTTGTACATAAAATTTTAAGAATAAAACCACTGCTGTGCTTTGCCCTCTCATGGTGTAGCAGTAGCGTCGCACTGAGCCGCATGTTTTCTTTTCAATCCTGCCCAGATCTTGTCAGATATCTGTAAAGCAGCTAAAATACTCCTTAATGCCCCACTGGAAAAAAAGATTTGCTTGTGGCTCACAGCCTTACATCTTTTTGAGGCGCAGAGTAAAACCAGCTGTTTTCCGTCTGTTTTTGTTCACCCCCCTCCTTCCCTGTGTTTATAAGCGTAGCTTTGTGTGCGGGTGCGCGACGTGTGAACGGCGTGCTGCAGCGGTGTAGCTGCAAAGCAGCGGTCATCTTACAGTGCAATTATTCACTTAGCACAGCGGCAGGCGGCTGCAGCCGGGCCCTGTTTACTCCGAGGTTTTGAGCCGCTGGCTGCGACTACGGACAGACCGCAGTTGACACTGGCCCACACAGCCACATTCCAACCTGGGATAGCAAGAAGACAAGGAGGGTGGAGGAGAATAATGTGAGAGTTTAAAAAAAAAAAAGGAGGGAAAGTAGGGTGAAGGACACTGAGAATTTTCTGGGGCAGGTAGGATGGAGATCTCCTTCCAGTGACTTTGAAATGGAAGATTATAGCACCGAAAACAAGAGCTGGCGAGCTGGATTCAAAATAAATCATGTGGCACAATGATCTCATAAAATAAAACTGCTTTACGGGGGGAAAAGAAGCGAGAAGACGGTCCCGGAGCGTCGGCGTTCCACCTTTATAATGCCAGAGATTGTGCTCGGCTGCCGGGAGCGAGGAGAACCTGTGCCACCCTGATGTTTGCCCGCAGCGATGACGTGCTTTGTGGAGTTTGCTTATGGTAATCCCAGCTCAGGATAGTTTAGAGCCCCTTTTATATCAGCGCCAGGTTGTAAAAGTCAAAGCCTGGAAGCCAGGACTTCCAGCGGTGGTTGAAAATAAAAGCAGAAAAGGAACGTCGCCCAGTAGCGTGTCGCTAGAACATGTATGCAGGACAGGAGAGGTTATGGATGCTTTATGGTTGATGTCGCGGCTTCTAAAGTTGCTTCAGAGGGGTAAAGTGTTTGCGTGACAAGAGGGGGGCTCCTTAAAAACCTCCATCGTCCAGATAGAGGCCCAAACCCATTAACCTCCCCTACATATCACACAGCGAGGAACGAGAGAGAGCATCACATGAATAATGCCCTGTGTGGCCAGCGTGCTCACACACAGTGATGCCTCAGAGAGACATAGCTGAGGTGGAAAAGCGTGAGGCCCTCAGACTCACAGCGCCCTTTGATAGAGGCACAGCTAAGCGTACTGCTCCTGGCAGAGCAAGCGTGGATTTTACCCTGAATTGGGGCAGCCTGTCCTCCACATGGATACAATGGCACATAGGGAGTCTGGGGCTGCACAATGCAAAAATGCAAAGAAGCATGCCGCGCCCCGATTGTGCACAACGTGGAGCTTTCTGACTACGCTCTATGGCCCATTTTGACGGGACGGCAACAATAGGCCGTCTGTGGAGTGATATGATGTAGCTACACGCATCTAATGAGGATCATTGTGAACATACAGCGGATCTATTTGCGGTTCAGTATTCGCAAATTTGGTTTTTTAGCTGATATTCTTTCAAATCGCACGTCAAAAATTCTAAAGAAAATGCATCTTTGAAACTAGACGCAATGCTACTGGGTAGTTTGGTGTTAGTTCCTGTAAGAATGGTGGAGATAAAGAACACTGGAGATGTTGCTAAGACAGTTTCCACCATCTGTATTAATACATATGAAGGTATATTTGGTGTTTGAATGATTAAATTAGTCAGTTATAAGCCTTTTTTAGGAGGTGGTTCAAGTATTTGCAGATTTTATCTGCTCCGAAATGTACTGTACATTTCTAATAAATTTTTTTTTAAATAATCCCTCAGCTAAACAGTTCAATTCAGTTTAGTTACATAAGGGCCATTCCATCAAATAGTTCAAAGTAATTTAAAGGAACTCACAAAATAATCAACTCAGTTGTTAACTTTGAAGCAGTCCTCGATTTTTAGCAAATACGTGGAACCGTCTCCTCTGACTGAAAAGAGGCAGAGGAAAGTGCAGAAGCACTGAACCAGGAGTACTTTTCATGCTAAGTTAAAATCAAGAGTGAAATAAAACACCATAAGTTCAAATGCAGACGGATAAACACAGAAGCACAGAGCGTGGTGTACTTTCTAATACAACGAGGACACACAGTTTAGTCAGCAGTAAGTCCATCAACAGAATTACTTAGGTTAGCAGTGCTTTCTTTACAAAGAAAAACTTAAAGTATGCATCGTTAATAGCAGCAGTAGCTTCATCCAAATTTGCTGTTCTTGCCATACTTTCTATCTAAAAACAACAAAAGCAACAAAGTTATAAGCTGTAATTGCAAGTAGTGCGAAAATGGCGAGTATCAGGAAGAAATGAGGGGAGAAAATGGTCTATTAGTCCAAAGCAGATAGCTCAGACTCACCAAGGACTCTCTAACTATAAGCTTTAATTAAACTGACATTGCTATTTTCTCCAAAAAGCAGCACATTGTTTGGCAGCAGTTGCATTTCCATAAACATCCCATTGTGTCGTCTTCTCTCCAGTCGTCTCAGATAACGGAGAAAACCTCTTTTCACGAGTATTGACATTTTCTGGATCAATTCCACTTGGCTTTGAGTACATCTTTGCTGTGATCATTCGGGCTCCTGTCACACCGGATCATTCTCTTTCTCAAATGTGTTTTCACTCCGCCGGAAAACAGAAACCAAACGCTTCTGTTTCACTGGGTGCTAATTATTATTCCTGTCAGTCCCAGGGCTTTGTTTTTCCTTTCGCATGCTAATGGACGCTGTCTCGGGATCAAATTCAGGGAGAAATTATGTCTGTTAAAGTGTGTGCTAGGGTTTGGATATAGTTGCACATCTTTCCCCTGAAAGCCTTTAACCTATCTTTGCATGTTCAAACCAGCAAAGCTTTAACATGAAGCATGAAGGAAACAACACAAAAACCTCTGGAGAAGACATTTGTGACGCTTTCTTCTTCATGAAAATGTAAATAAAAATGGAATAGCGTGGGATTTTAGAGATTGTAAGATTTTGCTTCTGTATTTGGCTAAAGAAAACAAGCCATTTGTTTTGATTGCAGAATGCTCTGCGCTATAGTTCACTTCCTGCTTTTGGAGCGGTCCTCGGACTGCTAGGCATTCACATATGAATTCAAACCGAGACCTAGGTGGTTAGGTTTTGGCTTTTTTGAATTGCGGTTTCACATCTCTCCAAACAAACCAAACCTTCTAGACAAACGAAGTACGGTTGGATTAAAGTGAACTAAACAGGCCTGGTGTGAACGCGCTCTTAGAGAGTTCATTTCTTCCTTGCTAATCCTTCTGGAAAGGTTGGACGAGTAGCTGATCTTCTGCAGACATTCCCTGACAATAAACACCATCATGGTACGTTTGTTGTCTTTTTCATATCGAAGAGTGTGTGCCACATCGCAAAGAAAGAAATATTCCCTGAACTGCACTTGATCAAGTTTAGACGTTGCGTCTTGAAATGTTCAAAAGTCTGATTGATGTGATCTGCAACCCTTTAATAGAGTCGTAGTAAATTGGCTTCCAAAGCAAACTTCTGTCTACATTAATTGGTTTGACTCCAACTGGAAGGAGTTTTCTGTCCCTCTCTCCCTTCGCACTTCATATTTCACACTTCTCTCCTTTCATCACGCTTATTTTTACCTGACACTGGAAACAGCACCAAATCTGCAAGTGTTTGCTTCAAAGGAGATCTCCCCTGCACAGAACAGCAAGCTTCCTGGAGTTTTCTGCTCCCGCGAGGCCTCAGTGGCAGATGGATCCGGTCGTGCCATCCTGTGGGTTTTGGGTTTGATATCCAAAAATTAGATAATGAATAATGAAAGGATTCCAGGCTGATGAACGTCTGGATAAAGTAAACAGAGCATTAGTGGCCGGAGGCCTGGCCAAGGTGACATGCTGTTCCCTTCTCCCTGTCTCTATTCACAAGTCTGTGACAGGCCAGACAAAAGACTAAAATGCCATGTAGGCAAGTCAGACACGGCTCCCAAATTGGAGCTAATTGCTTTTTAGCTCATCTTTGGGAAAATATGAATTTGGCTTGTTCAGAAGCATCTAATTGGGAGGGATGAATTGTAGGCTAAATGAACAGCGGCGTGTAACAGTTTGTCTTGCAAAGAGGTTTTAATAACAGGGCAGCTTTGTGAAAGGTGCTCCATAACAGAAACGTGTGTGGAGCCCAAGCTGGAAGATTGTGAGATTGTTGCGTGAAAATGCGACTTTTTCCCAAGTTTAGTGCTTTGTTCGAAGCTCTGTTGAGGCATGAAAAGTTTGGATTCATTTGTTCTTGCCCAGTTTTCCGTTCTCGTTTTCAGTTGCAGTTGAGACAAATGCAGTTAACCGGTCTTCACTGAGTTCTGGGATTATTTTAATCTAACCTCAAGTGTAGAAATGACAAAAGAGAACACATTCCACACTGACATTGCTTAATACTGGGAGCGAAAAAATTAAGAACATTAATTTTCTGGTTTTTATGGTGTAGTTTAGTTTTTCTCTCTTAAAATGATCATAATCTGATAAAAAATAAATAAATAAATAATCAATTGCAGATTTTTATGATATTCCGATATGTGAAACCCCGGAATTGAAAGAGGGTGTACTTTCTTTCTACTCTGACTCCAGTCATGCACATATGGGGGAAAAAAATACAGCAGATTATTTTGTGTTAAAACGCTACGTGACAGATGTTGGTCCTTCCTTGTCCCTGCAGCCTCGGAGCCCAACCTGAAGCTGCGCTCCCGGCTGAAGCAGAAAGTGAGCGAGCGCCGCAGCAGCCCGCTGCTCCGCCGCAGAGACAGCCCCATCACTACGGCCAAGAAGCGCTCCCTCGACATGGCGGGTGAGAGGCGGAGGAGGAGAAGGAGGAGGTGGTGGCGAGGATCCCGCTGTCTCAAACCGTTTTTTTTTTTTCCAGACTCCTGCTGATTCTTCTTCTTCTTCTTCTTTTCCTCCTCCTGTCTCAGACTCTGCATGCAGCAGCGCCCCCGGCTCCGGCCCCAGCTCCCCGAACAACAGCTCCAACAACATCCCCAACGAGAACGGCATCACTGTGTCCGTCTCCAACAACATGGAGGTACATCACACCCATCGTCTTTATTTCTAGCAAAGAAGAAGAAGAAAAGTTGTAGCTGTGGGATTAGATTTGTGTCTCTGGTTTCTAGCTCACCAAACATTTCAGGCTGTTGCATATACAAAGGCTGTGAGCGAGGTGACGGGGCTCCAGACGGGGAGACAGTGTCGAGGAGCTGGCAGGATGCTATTTGTGGAAGCCATTAGGGCCACTCAGGCAGTGTGGAGGAGGCTGGTGGCTGTGACAACGTTAGAACGCCAGGAGGGAGCAAATGTCGTTTCTCCATGTGCGGACGTCCGCTAGGCCTGGGCGACACTGCTTACAAATAAAAACTGATATTTTTTTCCATAACGGATCCGACTTTAATCAGTTTTTATTTCTTCTTCTGCTACAAGAAAGAGAAAAAAAAGTAAAAATGAGAAATGACTGAAAATATTGTTAAAAGTGGCTTTTACTTCAATCATCCCTCTTCTGCGAGTTGTACGATGGAGTATCAGGACCAGGATAGGAGAATTTTTGTTCAAGTACGAGAATAAAGCTGTAATATTAGCACAATAAGAAGAACATCTTAAAATTAAGAGTTTAAGTTGCAGCATGTAACTTTAATAATAAATATATTTTAACATATTTGGTGAAACTATGGTACGTCTCAATTTGAGATGATTTGTTTCTCTGATTTGAGACGAATAATCTGAGAATCAAGCTCGTCTGGCTTCTCCCAGTGCTAACTAGAAACAACCAATCAGAGCCAAGAGGCGGTTCTTAGCGCTGTCAATCACTCATATTTATGTTCATGCCCATTGCTGTCTTGCTTATAAATTCTCAGGTTTGTTAGCATGGCCATCGCTGACTGCACATAAACAGTTTTCCTGTAACTGTAAGTTCCTTCTCCGCCATTAGCACATTTAGCAGCGTGTACACAAGGATAATTGACAGCTCTAAGACGGTCCTCCTGGCTCTGATTGGTTGTTTTTGGCTGGAAGCGGTGCAGTTTGTCAGATGTAGTAAAGAGCAGGTGGAGGAGATCGATCTTTTCACAGATTATCTCTCATATCAAACTGTCACCACATTGTGACAGCTTTATCAATTATGTAAAAAATATATGTATTTTGTAAAGTCACATGATAAAATATTTCCTTATTTGTAAAACTGATACCAAAGTATAACTTTACAAGATTTTCAACTTTTTTTTATTTTTCCTGACGTTCTCCTAAAATGACTCATTTATTCTGCCAATATTATGACTTTATTCTTGTTCATCTGAGTTTTTGCAGCACTGCGACAATATTCTGGTGATATTTTTGTATAATTTGAACTCTATTGTTGTACGACTTTATTTTTGGAGTAGAAAAATATTTTTAGCCTGGCTCTAACATCCTGTCATAGAGTCGACCTGAATTTAAAGTGCAAATAAACAGATGGTGTAAAAGACGCTTGTCAAAGAAGATGGCTGCCACCAAGGAAGCAGATCGATAAAATGAACTTATAGTAAATCAAAATCATGGCGTTTTCTGCTGTCCGCCGGATGTTTCTCCATATCCGTGATGCAGATTGTGTAAATGTGTTTTCCAGGCGTCTCTGGCCCAGCGGCTGTGCGGCGGCGATCAGGGCTCCATCAACCAGCTGACCCTCTACACCTCGCCGTCCCTCCCCAACATCACCCTGGGGCTGCCGGCCACTGCCACCGCCACCGCCGCCTCCAACGTAAGGAGGAAATCAGCCGGCCATCTGACTCTGCATCCATGAATGTGTTTATTTTGCAGCTTAGTGTCTGTTTTTTTTTTCTTTTCTCTCTCTCTTCCCTCCAGGTGACTTCCGCTCAGCAGGACGCAGGCCTGCAGCCGGCCCTCTCCCTCAGCCCCCCCTTCTTGTCCGGCGGCCATTTGAGCCCCTACCTTGCAGATGGCGGGTCCGGCGGCCACGGCACTCACAGCCCCCTGCTGCAGCACATGGTTCTGATGGAGCAGAGTCCCGCTCAGAGCCCGCTGGTGACAGGTGAGGCCGAGTCGAAAAGTCTGGAAAACATGTAAAGTTTTCCAGGTCTTCCAGACTTGGGAAACGCATTAAAGCAGGCTTTCTGGAATCTGATTTTATGACTTTCCAGCTCTGGACTTTGGAAAAATATTTGTATTTCCAGACTTTATTCTCTCTCCTGTTGTCTAAAAGTTGGTTTGTTCCTTCCGTTACTTTCTGTCTTTCTTCCTTAATTGTATCCATTCATCTTTCTCTATTTCTACCCTTGCTCTCTTACTTTCCTTGTATCCTTCCTCTGTTTCTTTAGTTTTTTAATTTTTCCCTTCCTTACTCTCTTACTTCTCCTTCCACCCTTTCATTTGTGTTTCCTTTCTTCCTTCTGTCATTTATTCCATCTTACCCTATCTCTATCCTTGTTTTTTAGTGTTCTTTCTTTCCTGCTTCCTTTTTGTTCTTCCTCACTTTGTCCTTGTGTCCTCTCTTCCTTTTTCATTTGTCCTTACTCTTTCGTTTTTTCCGTCCATCTTTCCGTTGCACTACCTTTGCTTTTTGTCCTCTCTTTATTCCTGGTTTCTTTCTGTACTTCTTTGCTCAGTCTTTCCTTACCTCTGTTCTTTCTTCCTTGTGTCCTCGTCCCTTTTTTTTCCCTCCCTGTCCATCCTTACCTCGTCCTCTTCCGTCCTTGAATCCTTCCAGCCTGTCATCCTTCAAGTCACCCTAATAATATTTGTCACAAGTCCATTGTGAACTTTCTTATGTAATTTACGATGAACAGAAATGTCTGGAAATATGTAGGAACCCTGGTTTAAATCTAAATTTTAGTGCTTTTTACACGTGTTTCTACCTGAACGACAATCTGTGTTTGTGATGTTCAAAGTCACAATTTGATTTCTTCAGGAAACGAGCGCACCGCAGAACAGGATGTCAGCTGCAACATCATCTTGTTTCATGGCTTGTTGGTAAACGTGTGCATTCAAATATCCCGGATGTTTTAATTTAGAGAAAATGTCTCAATTTAAGTCTGGAAAAATTTCCATTAACTGAATAAAACATAAAAAAGTGAGGCGTTCTCGCACTCAGAGGGGGTGCAACCCCTTCTCGCTGACAGACGTCCATTCATTTGCTCAAACTAATGAGCTCCTTTCATATGTCAGCGTATGCTATGAGACTGTGACATGGGAGCATTGTGTGCCCTTTCCCATCAGCTCATTCACAGACAGAAAAACATGGCTTCTATTTTCAGTCAGGCATTAGCGTTGAAAGAGCTGTGACGCACATGCAGACGCACGCAGGACTGTTTTCTGCTCTTTAACAAAAAAACAAAACAAAAAAAAAAAAAAGAAAAAACGTTGAAGACCCCAGATGTGAGAAATTACAGATCGGAGGACAGAAAACCGTCGTCGTTTCTTGTTTTCCTCCCGTCTCCGGCAGCTGCGCGTCGGCGGGGGTTTCTGCGCCTTGGTGATGCAGCGGTGGATAAATCTGCACAGTAGTCAAACTTCTCGCATCATTTAGCGGCCCCCATTAAGGTTTAGAGCTTTCCCCCCCCGCTGCCGCGCTTTGAGATGGCATTGGGCTCGGATGATCGCGTTGGAGGAGCCGCCGCAGCATGGCGGCACAGATGGCTCTGCTGGTTCAGGTTCACGAGTGCATCTGCTCATTCGCCTCCGGTTCGGCAGCAGAGCATCTGTGTTGGTGGATTCAGTGTAAGGAGAACCAAAGCGTATGGGGGGGTTCAGACATGTTTACTCTGATACCTCGAAATGAAATTATTAATCAGTCTCTGGTTTTATGTGTCAGCTCTGATCCCCACAGCATGATGCTGCCACGATTGTGTTTCTCCACAGAATGATGCGTTCAGGTTGATTTGAATATTTATCTCTCAGGAAAGCTGGAAACCCTTATCCACATCTGTTACAGTAAAATGTAATGTAAGCATTTTCCTCATCTAGAAAAACTAAAAAATGACTTTTCCAGAGCCAAAATGTTGTCCTTCCTTTTTTGTTCTTTCCTTCCTTCTGTCATTATTTCTATATTTTTTTTCGTTCTTCCCTCCTTCCTACTCCCCTTCATTGTTGTTGCTCCTATCTTTCTTTCCCTCCTTCCTTCCTACCGTAAGTATTTTATATATTTAAACTACAAACAGAAGTCGAGTCTGTATAAATGTTTAACTTTTCCCTTCACGAATCCTGACATAATCCCAGATTTTGTCGTCCAGACCGTTTTCCTGAACAGATCTGATCCGTTTTTCATCAGTTAAAGTCTTTTAGCTTTACTAGTTTATCATTTCTCACCAGGAAGTTCAGATCAGATTGTGCCGTTCATCTAATCCCTAAGCCCCACCGTGTTTGTTTGTGTGTGTGTGTGTCTGTGTGTCCGTCCCCAGGCGTAAGCGGCATGTCCATGTCGTCCGCCTCCATGGCCAAGCTGCAGCGGCAGCACCGGCCCCTGGGGCGGACCCAGTCGGCGCCGCTGCCCCAGGGGAGCGCCGCCCAGGCCCACGCTCAGGCCCTGGCCCTGCAGCAGCTGGTGGTGCAGCAGCAGCACCAGCAGTTCCTGGAGAAGCACAAGCAGCAGTTCCAACAGCAGCAGCAGCAGCTCCACCTCAACAAGGTACCGCTCCTCCCCTCCTGCTTCGCCCCTCCGCTGTCGTCTGCCGATCTTGAACGTATTTAAAAAAAAAAAAAAGACCTCAAAGTTGGTTTTGAGATATTCAGTGAATGGGTGGAAGCGGCATCCAGTGGCGGCCCCTAGACGTGACACTGCAGCGAAATAAACGAATAATTATCAGCTCCGGAGTGTTGTAGTTTTGCGTAGGCAGCAGCCAGCAGCTCAGCCAATGAGGAGCCATCATTGGCTGAGCTGCTCTCTCTGTAGTATTTCTGTTTGTAAGTAGGTGGAAGCAGGTATGGGCCGACACGTATAGCACAGCCCGTGTGTGTGTGTGTGAGTTTATATCTGCAAACGCTCACATTCACGTTTCTGTGACTGTGGTCGGTGCGAGCTAACTGTTCGCTGCCATGGCAACGGATCGGAAGCCCGCGCCTCATATGGGCAGGGAGGAAGTGAGCAGTCGGTCGCTCCTGACGGCTCTTACCTATCTGAGCCGAGGATTCGCCAGAGGAGAGCAGGAGAGGTGGGCGGATGAAACGAGGGATTTCCTCTCCTCCGCCTCCCCCGCTCCGTCTCCCTGCCTCGCAGATGCTTCCCGGCTCTCCAGCGGCGGCTTTCCACACACAAGCACCTCTGGAAAAGCCGCCGGCACACCGATTGTTTGTACATCAACATTTCTCTGTTACGGAAAATATGGATTTGCCTTCATTTAGTCCAGATGAAATATGCATCGATGTATTTATTTTAAGATCTCTCTATTCAGTTGAAACCAGATGGACTTTAAATTTTTTTTTTTTTTTTGGGCTATAAGAAGCGAACAAAGCAAACAAATATCGAGTATCAACTTCTGTTGCCAAACATACCTTCGTTGCTTAGTAGATTTAGAAGAAACTTAAATAACTCTGCTTTGGTCGCGCGCCCAGACTGAAGCCATTCCTCGTGGAACATCACAGAGCAGCGTTTCCGTCTGGAGCGATATTTCTTCTGATCTGTGATCACAGTTCATAACGGGGTCTGTGAAGAACAGCAGGCTTGCATTACCCATGTAGAAACAGAGCGAAGCGGACACTTATGGAGAGAGAACTGGGAATACCCGTAGCGCCTGAGCGAAAATGTTCACATGTCAACAAGTTGGAAAGTTCCTTAAAGGGACAACCGGCCCTTTAAGAACATTTAGTATCTTGCTTTGGCCCAAAATGAAAGCGCGTTCGACAGCCCAGCTCTAGACGTCCATTCATAAACAGCATCAGCGGGTTATTATTTGCATTTTTCTCATTTTTATTTGTGAAGAAAAAAAGCAGAAAAGCACGTCGTCAAGGAGTGTTGAAACATTGTTAAGGAACTCTATACTAACTCTATGGTCAAAAAAATATAGATTTACACAGATTTAAAAGACAGGAAACTGAAGAAAACGTCTACAGCTGGCAGCGATTGTTCCGAACGGAGACCGGATGTAGGTTCCTAGATTAAGAAGCCATAAGCTTGATGCTCTCTGTATTTCCCCTTCGGTCCACTTGATGACAAAAAAAACAAAAACCAGACTGGATCCTCTTAATGAAATTGAACGGTTTACTTCAAAATTAAAAACAGTACAAAACGTTGCCTTTCCACTAAAATAATATAGTAAAGATAGTCTAATCTTAGTCTAATACTTAGCCACACCCTACCATCCTTACCTGCAATTAATTATGCAAATCCACAAGAAATATAAACATAAAATATACTAAAGGTCTGTTTTAACAAAAACTGAATTTAGGCTTCTACACCGGACCTGGGTTTGAACCGGTTCTGAGTAAGTGGAGCAAAAGGTTCTTGTCGGGGACACGTCGATGTCTATTTGGACGCAATGGAGACTCAGGCAGAAGCCCACAGGACGAATGAATGCTCTGACGTCAATGCTGTCCCCTTGGCATAAAACAATGGAACCCGAGGGCTTTGTAGCTCTGGGAACACACACGCACACACACACCTGCAGGCCACGCTTGAAACTTCCCACTTTGTCTTCCTCGCAAGGGTCCACATCATTAACACCCCACGTCCTGGCGGGGCGAGAGCCATCGGGGCTTTGACTGGTCCGTGTCGGTGGAAAGTGAATCAGCGGACGGGTGGAGTGGGGCGCGGGATGAGCTGATGACGAGCGGCGCGACTCCGAGTGTGGAATGCCTCTGATCAGCGAGACATGTCGCCCCGGTGTCCCGTCAGCAAGGCCACTCACATCCAATTAGAAACAGAGAGGCTTCAGAGGAGCTGACGGCGTAATCCAAATTAAGCTCGTTAAACGCAGAATGCTTCAGAGAAAGGAAACGATTCATCAATTCGATTCGCGCCGGATGGGATTTGTTGGATTATGAAAACAATTTATTTTTTTTTTATTGTTTTTTTTGCATTTTCCGCAGATGATGGGGAAGCCTGGCGAGTCGCCCGTGGGGCGGCAGCACCAGAGCCACCCGGAGGAGACGGAGGAGGAGCTGAGGGAGCACCAGGACGCCGGGGCCCTGCCGCCGGGGGTCACCATCAAGCAGGAGCCGCCGGACCCGCAGGAGCTGCAAGAGCTGCAGGAGGAGGCACTGCAGCAGCACCGCGAGCGGGAGCAGGAGCTGCTCTTCAGACAGGTACAGCATGGATTTACATCCAAAATATCGCTTTGGATTCCCCACATGACAAAACATCAGAGATAAATCATTTGTTTAGGCCGCCATCTGTTGGCGGTTTGTTGTAACTACAGTAGTACAGTCAAATTATTTAAGAAAATTTATGAGATTATTCACACTTCTCATCACTACGGTGAACTTTGTAAGCTTGAAATGTTTAAGAAAATATTTTATAGTCTCAAAGTAAGCATCTCTGTCTTGTTTAGATGAATCATGCGTGTAAGTACATTAAAACTTGTTAACATCTGCTTGCCTTCCGCGTCGCCGGGTGAGCAGCAGGCTCTGCTGTTGGAGCAGCAGCGGATCCACCAGCTGAGGAACTACCAGGCGTCCATGGAGGCCGCCGGCATGTCCATGTCCTTCCCTGGACACAGACCCCTGTCCAGGGCGCAGTCGTCTCCGGCCTCAGCGTCGTCCTTCCCCATCAGCGTCCCCACGCAGGATCCTCCTGTCAAGCCTCGCTTCACCACAGGTCAGCACATCTGATCAAATCCTTGAATTCCTGGAAAGTGCCTGAATTTCAAGTTGATTTGGAAAGTCTTTGAAAGCGCTCCACATTCAGACTTCAGAGCTTTGCGTCTCCTCAGGCCTGGTGTACGACTCCCTGATGCAGAAGCACCAGTGCATGTGTGGAAACACCAACAGCCACCCGGAGCACGCCGGGCGCATCCAGAGCATCTGGTCCCGGCTGCAGGAGACCGGACTCCGAGCTCAGTGCGAGGTGAGCCTGGAACCCGGCTCCAGTTGACGGTCGGACCGCAATCGCCGCTCCGTCTGACCGCGTGTGTTTGCTTAGTGTATCCGTGGGAGGAAGGCCACTCTGGAGGAGCTGCAGACGGTCCACTCTGAAGCCCACGTCCTGCTGTACGGAACCAACCCACTCCGGCAGAAACTCGACTGTGAGTTTCACTCTATTCATTAAAACCAGGAGGAATCTGCTACCGTTTTCTGCTAATCCCACGCTTCCTCCCCGATCAACAGGTTCCATAACGCCCATGTTCGTTCGGCTGCCGTGCGGAGGAGTGGGGGTCAGTCACAACCGAGCGTCTCCCGAATTCGTCTCCCGTAAGTTCCTCCTCCCCCACAGGCGTGTCTGACGTGCTTGCTGTTGTTTCAGGTGGACAGCGACACCATCTGGAACGAGGTCCACTCGTCCAGCGCGGCGCGGCTCGCCGTCGGCTCCGTCGTGGAGCTGGTTTTCAAGGTGGCAACCGGAGAGCTAAAGGTAAACGGTTCTTACCCGGCCCACAGCATGATTTTCAATAAATTCAGATTCAGAACGGCAAAGATGGAAAGACGTATTTGAATTAAAGGTGTCGGTTCATGGAACAGTGATGAAAAACAAGATAAAACGTTAACTCTTGAACTTTTAAATAAATCGGTAGAAGCGAGGAAAGTTTTGCAAATAATGTTTAAGTTCTTTAAAAAATAATGAGAGGAAAACACTTTTTAACTCCTTGTAGCACCAATGTTCTGTTGTTTTATTTGTGATTCAGAAGAACAAGAAATGCTTACATCTAGTTATTGATTTGTTGAATTAGATTTTTTTTATTTATGCCATAATTACCTGATTTTTTGGAGTGGGTGGATAATGAATAGGATAGAAAAAAAAATTGAATTCCAAAAAAAACAAAAAAGACGGGATTTTGTGAAAAAAAAAGATGGATTACATAGGTTGTTACTTTCCATCAACAGAAAAACAAAAGGCATCCCCCTCAGCATGACACTGCCACCACCACGTTTCACTACAGGGATTCAGTTACTTCTTCCGACACACTGAGCGTTCTCCATGTTCCTCAAAAAGTGTCATTTTAATATATATAAATATCATAAAAAACGTTCCAAAAACTTTGATCTGGCACATAAAAGCCTATAAAATACCCAGAATGTTGTGGCTGGAGCTTGACTGAATGAGGGATGTGAATTCTTCTGCTGCGGGTTTTTATCTATTTGTGTCGATCAGTTCTGCTGTGGTTAACAAACCTTTGTCTTTCTTCCCAGAACGGTTTTGCGGTGGTCCGCCCTCCTGGACACCACGCCGAGGAAAGCACCCCTATGTAAGGCCACAGCCGTCACCACACGCCCCCCCACTCCACCCTGGAGGCGCTCATTTATTCCCCCGCAAACACAAACAGCAGCAGGGAGCGCAGCGACACTAACCGCTGGGTTTATTTGCACGTAAAGTGTAAAAGGCGAAGCGTTGCCATGTAAACATGAAAATGGAGCACTGAAGTGCGTTTGCGTGTGGATTTGTGACAGTTGCCGCCTCTGCTGCCATTTCAGGGGCTTCTGCTACTTCAACTCGGTGGCCATCGCTGCCAAACTGCTGCAGCAGAGACTCAGCGTCACTAAGATCCTCATCGTGGACTGGGTCCGTCTCCTTAGCAACCACATCTTTTTGTTTCAGCCTGGTCCTAGTTTGGTACTGAACAGGCTCACTTTATCTCTCCAACTTCAGGATGTTCACCATGGCAACGGCACCCAGCAGGCCTTTTACGACGACCCTAATGTCCTCTACATGTCTATCCATCGCTACGACGACGGCAACTTTTTTCCAGGAAGTGGAGCACCTGATGAGGTGAGTTTTCCAACCTCTTCTAGTGACTGAAAATCCTTTTAAACTATTAATAATTTTAACTTTTATCACTAGAACCTTCTCCTGTTTTCTTTATTATTTTAGATAATTGCAGAACATTTGGACAAATGTTTTGAATCATTATCCCACTAAATCTTTTCTTAAACGTTTTATTCTGAACCATTTCTTAAAGAATCACTTGTCCATTTTATTACTTAAGATTAATTTATTATTTTAATACGTAAGAAAAAGTCCATTCTTTTGGTGGTTGTCAGACGTTAAAATAATGGAGGTTGTTACCGTTTTTTGTTTGGTTCCTCTGTTCAGGTGGGGAGCGGTCCAGGCGTGGGGTTTAACGTCAACGTGGCCTTCACCGGAGGCCTGGACCCCCCCATGGGAGACGCAGAGTACCTGGCTGCCTTCAGGTAACATTTAGGAAGATTTGACTCATTTTTATGCTTTGGGTTCTTTTTGTTATTATTAAACTGTGTTCCAGGATGTTTGAAGCAAACTTTTCTCAAACTGAAACTTACTCAATCAATACTGCTTCACTGCTTTCTGTTTCGATTATTGACCTTGACGAGTGAGCTGTGCAGCTTGATAATCCCCCCACCCTTCTCCCAGGTCTGTGGTGATGCCGATAGCCGACGAGTTCGCTCCGGACATCGTGCTGGTGTCCTCCGGCTTCGACGCCGTGGAGGGACACCCCCCACCGCTGGGCGGCTACACCCTGACCTCCAAATGTGAGCAAAAGATTGTCTGAGCACTTTTTTTTAATCTCGAAATACCAGCAGGATAATGTGCAACCGCACCCAATTTTATTTTTTTTTGGCATGTGACTGATAAATATCATGGTGTTTGCAAACCCTTAAAGAGTCTTAAAATAATGTATGTAAATATAAAGTTTAAAAATGTCTAAAATATATTTTAAAAAGGTAAGTTGGCCTTAAATTTTGTCTTGACAGGACTAGTATAGTTTTTTTCTGACTTGAGACGGTTGAAGCTAACGCTAACTCACTGCTAACAAACACAGCTAGCTGGCTTTTTTTGTCTGTCATGGTAAGCATAATTTTATTGCCAGTTGGCTGGACAAAGTCTCTACATTTCGATGGAGATACAGGTCTTAAATTCCATTCATAATGTTCTTAAAAAGTCTTAATTTAAGTTAATGAACCCTGCAGAAACCCTCAATATGCACATATTTGACTGATGGGTTCTGTCCGCTCAGGTTTTGGGTATCTGACCAGACATCTGATGACCCTCGCTGGAGGCCGGGTGGTCCTGGCGTTGGAGGGAGGTCACGACCTCACCGCGATCTGTGACGCCTCTGAGGCCTGCGTGGCCGCCCTGCTTGGACAGGAGGTGAGAACTTCCTAAATTTAGTGTCTAGTTTTGATTCTGAACTGGGGCTGGACATTAGATCAGTTTTATTGATTAACTACATTCTTGGTTTTTGAAGAGTTGATTTCTGGAAAATCTGGATCTTTTTTTTTTTTTTTCTCCAATGCTCTCTAGAGACGCCATCTTATTTTATTGCTTCTATTTATTGTCTTCATAGGCCGACTCAATGACAAGACAAAAGGGTCAAGCTACTACAAAAAATTAACAATTCAAGCTTTTTTCAAATCAAAGCGACTATCTTATCATTTTAAGAGGTTCTAGTAAAATTGTGTCTTTATTCTAATAAAACTATGACTATATAATCATAACTAAACACAACCTGGCACTAATGCTCCATCTCAAAAAACACTTTCTGTTTTCAGTCTGTCTGCAGTGTTGATTTATTTCTGGAGCAGCATTTCAGGAGTAAACAGAACAGTGGGAATTTGCTGGGAATGGACGAAGCCTTATTTTCCCTTGTGCTTTTCCTGTCCAGACTGACCCCTGGTGGAAACCCGCTCCATCCTCATGTTTCCATGCTCTGTTTCCATGTTGCGTGTGTTTTTGTCACGTGCAGCTGGATCCGCTTCCAAAGGCCGTCCTGGAGCAGAGGCCCAACCCCAACGCTGTGCGCTCTCTGGAGAAAGTCATAGAGACTCACAGTGAGTTCGGCCTCAGTCACGTAAACACACACACACAGCGCCGCCACGGGATACACACAGATGTTCTCTAGCTGCAAAACACGGAGGATTACACACATGGTTCTCTGCTGCTGATGGACAGAGTTCTCACTCTGAGTGGAGAATTAGAAAGCGCAGACATGGAAGTGGCTTGTAGGACTTTCAAGGTTCAGGTTATAGAGTGGGAAAGATTTTCATATTTTTAACTGTGTTATGACTGTATATTTGCTAGAACTGCACTATCACATTGACTTTCACCAAGTCGTACACCAGAGTGGACACACGTGGGACATATTCCCCGCTGTTTCTTATTTTGTCCTGTCCCTCCCTTCCATCTCAGGTAAATACTGGCGCTCGGTGCATCGCTACTCGTCGCGGCTGGGACTCTCCCTGCTGGAGGCCAAGCGAGGCGACTCGGAGGAGGCCGAGGCCGTTAGCGCCATGGCGTCTCTGTCTGTAGCCAACACCAACACCATGGATCAAAGGTGCATCTTCCTGAGAGAGCTTAGCAGACAAATTCCTCAAATTATTTTGAATATAAGCTTTGAAAATCACAAAATGATATTTTTATAGTTTTCAGTTGGAATTTTGTGGAATTCGTATCTTATTATCTAAACATACAGCAGCTCCTTCTGAAGTTACTGCCCTTTTCACCCTTGTTTACACTCTACATCTTGGCCAGTGTATGAATTTGATGAAGAACATGAGATCATCTGCATATGAGCGTAGTTTCTGACTTTTTTCTCTCCCAGCAGGGCGGAGGAGGAGCCTATGGAGGAGGAGGCTCCGCTGTAACCGAGGCAGGCGTTATGGCGTTGCAGTTTTGCCATTGACCTCTCCGGAGAAGAGCCTCGGCTGACCCCTTCATTTAGTCGCCCCCGACCCCACTCACCACGTCAGTCACCTTGATTGGCGATCCCTCGGTCTAAAACGAGGGAGGGGGACAGGGGCTGGCTCAGCCTCAGCGTAGGGAGCCAATCAGAAGACAGAGGACTGAACTGAAATGGGGGGGATAAAAAATAAAACTTAACGGCGTTGCTTAGCGGCACTCGTTTAGAGACACTCATTGTTTTTTCTGTCAGTCTTCGCACCTTGGCGTCAGCCCACAGCGGCCGACTGTGCGATCACGGCAGCCAGCGGGAGTCGAGATCGGATCTTGTCGCAGAAAGGAAAGGTGTGCTGTCACACCCGGTGCTTTGCGCAGCTGCCCTCTCTGACCGCACTCAGTCGAGAAAGCAGGGACAGCGGACGTTCCCGGCCATCCTGGAGCAGCTTGGGAGGGGTGTGGGGAGGGTTGCGAGGGTAGTGAGGGTGTTTGTTTCTTTTCTCTTAACTTCATTCCCCACTAAACAAGGGGAACGCCGCGGCATATGGGAGGACTTTTTTTTTTTTTTTACGTGCCGCACTCACTGTGGATTCCTGTTTTGCCGTCGTTCGAGGAAGGCTTTCGCAAAAGATTTCGACGGCTGAGACGGTCGCCTCGCTGGAGCAGCCCGCCGTCGAAGGTTGACGAGTGAGAGGAGTGCCTTGGAGAGGGGAGTGGGGGGGATCCGCCTGTTTTCAGGATTGTTCAGGAACAAGATTGCCTTAAGTTTAACCGTTTCTCCCACCGAGGAATTGGTGCGAGGAAGCCGACCTGGGAAGGAGGGAGGAACGACGAAAAACAAAAAAAAGCTAACAATCTTTCAGCATGTTTACTTAGAAAGTGACGGAGACGACATTTATGTCTCCGACGGCCTCTCTTGAAGAGTTACTTTACTTTTTTGATGGATCTATTTTTCTGTAAAAAAAGTTTAAAAAGAGAGAGAGAGAAAGAAACCGCTTTGTAAAAGGTAGTTGCCAGCTTCTTTAGACAACGGTGCAAACACTGAGAAAAGGAATCGGATCGCAAACTCTCACAGCAGTTTAGCCTTTGATGTAGCCTCCCTTTAAGAGTCGGCGCTTTTTGCAAACACAATTTGCAGAGCATGCATTTTAAGCAGATTTTAACGAATGTTGCCCAAAAGAGAAAGGCGAGCAAGAAAAAAGGAAAAAAAAAAAAAAAGCCAAAGCATGAGTTTGCATTTTTACCGTTCTCTTATCTGGAAACGGCGAGTCGACACGCAACATTTCACGCAACATTTCACGTATTGGCCCTTTAACCCTCTATGGTATGCATTATGATGCCAGTTAGGGGGAAAAAAAATGTCTGGAGTTTTTTTTATTTTTATTTTTATTAGTCTTAAATCACACGGGCAAAAGATATCAGTTTCCGATTAAGTGAATGTCATCATAAATCTGGTTGCATTCTTACAACTATTAAAGATAATTTTGATGTTTGTAACCATAAAACAATGAACAAAAGCAATAGAAAACTTTTTCAGTTCTTGCTTTATTTTTTTATTTATTTGTTTTTACATTTGGTGCTCCACCCCCCTTCTTTTGCCGCCCACACAGCAAAAAAATTGTTTATAAGAAAAATTCTCCCAAAACAAGTTTGAAATAAGCTTTTCCTGAAGTTATTTGGCAAATCAAAGCACTCTTGTTGGTTCCTTTTGGTCGTTTGTCTGTTTTTAAAGTATTGCATCATGTAAAGCCGTGCCTTTCGGAGCTCTGGCAGGCCAACATGGTACCATAGAGGGGGGCGGAAAAGCTCCCAATACCCGGTCCAACGTTTACTGATTTAATCCGCCTCGGATCAGGTGAGCATTTCTTTACTCGTGCTGATCGAAAGGTTGGCAACTACCTTAATGTGAGCTTCACACCAGTCGTGTATATTTAACTGAATATATTTTGACCGTAATCCAAGTATTGTCGGTTTGTACCTACGTGTTTGAGTTCCCGCATCGATGTGGTCGATCTTATGATATCAGAAACGTGTTCGGTTCAGCGAGTTTGCTTTTTTTTTTTTTTTTTTTTTAACGTACAAGATTATTTTTCTAACGTCTTGTTTTTTTCATGCATAGGTTTCGTCGTGTTTTGTTTTCATCCATTTTTTTTTTCTGGATAGATATAGGTCTGCGTTCATGTACTTTTAGTGTTGTTGTCGTTTATTCTTTCTTGTATTTATGGAAAACGAGGAGCAACACTTCCTTCCTTTCTTTCTTTATTTCATTCTTTCTTTCTTTCTACGGCTCCCGGAGCCTTTTTCAGCATTTTCATCAACTATGTATTTATAACATGTACTGTTTATAGGAGATTTGTATATGGAAACTTTATAAATGTACTCTTACCTAATGACAGCTATGATATTGTGAGCAAAAAAAAACCAACCTAGTACGGTGTATAAACAGCGTATTTAACTCGTCATCGACTGCACTGTTTTTCAAGCGGCCCTCCGGCGAATCACGGCATGGCACTGCAGTTGACTTTCGACGCGTTTCATCACTTCGTTGCCTCATCAGTTCATCCTCCTCCCGCGATGTGACCGCGCCGTCCGCGCAGACGTTTCAAAGCCACTTTCATCCAGCTCCTCGCGGCACAAAACGGCGAAGAAGGAGAAACCGACTTGCTGCAGCTGTAACCGGACATTTACATACGCGGTTTTTTTCTCACCTTTGGGCGTTAAATCTGACTAATTATTCTGTTTTAAATTATTTACATTTGCTAAATGCCGGAATAATAACACTGATTTTATTAGCTTGACTTCTGAAATGAACAAAAACGTCCTGATATTTGGTCAACTTGTTGAGGTCACTCCAGGATTTTTGAAATGTCTCCTCCAATCACATCCAAAGCTTGAACCTGACTCAATTTTGAGAAAATAAAACAAAATATTTGATAATGTCTGGCATTTAGCTTGTTATTTAAAAACGCTACTCCCACGTGACGTAAAACAAGAAAAATTGAGGTTGATTTAATGTCAAACGATGAGGGAGAAATGGGTTTTCATACAGTTTAAACAAATCCGGTTTCAGCTGTAATTTAAAGACGCCCATCGTGTTTAAGCTGATATCATTTTATAAACCTGTAAGATTCAAAGTTGATTTGATGTTTAACGAGCCTGACGATACATTCCATTTGTTATCTGTTTAATTTGACTTCTTAAGTATTTTTTATTTTATTTTATTTTTTTGTAGAAACCTAAGTAAGGGTTTTTCTTTTCGTCGTCATTTTTTTGCTGTCTGCTCGCACCAACTTTAACTCTTTGCATGGTTTGTGAGTCAGCATGCCTGCTTGTCTATGTAATGAAAAGGAAAAAAAAAAAAAAGAAAATTGTATTTGCACAACAGAAGAACACTGGAGGGACTTTTAAGGTTAAAACCTCCCGGGCGGCGGAGGCTTTTCTCCAGCCTCCTCCGGCCGAACGATTGACAAAGACTTTTGACGCTGAGAAGCATTTGGTATTTTTCACACGATTCAGCACTTACGGACTGCGTTTTAGAGAGACGCGCTCTGCCAAAACCTCCGCAACATTCACAACTCCAAGAAGAGACTCCCAAAGAACGCTCTCGTTTCAAAGGGTTTTTTTATTTTTCATTTTTATTTTATTTTTTTTGCAAATGACGGATGTTGTCTGGAAGGCAGTTTGGGAAAACAAAGGGCATCGCCATTTGATTGTCACACCCACCTCGGCCAGTTCTATATATATTTATATATATATAGACATATATATATAGATATAAACCACTGTGGCTCAAGAGCAAATCTTGGTTTACATGTAAATTGATGAGAAAAAAAACGTTATTTTTTGTTTGTTTGTCTCTACTGATGAAAAACTTTCTCTTTCTTTGGGACCTACGCTTTAGACATTTCATCTCTGACATCATCTATAGAATATATTTCTGAAAATTACAAATGTTTCCTGTGGTCTTTTTCTTTTCTTCCTTTATAAAATCAGATAAATGTTTTGATTGAATAACTTTCCTTTTGCTATTTCATAAATGCAGCGCATTGGTAACAAGACGTCTGAGCAGAATTGATTTAAAGAGATACACTTTGAGTTATCTTGTTCACAGTTGTGCTCAAAGTTCACAACAGCACTAAAGGCTGTCGGGCAATCGATCCCTGACCTTCTACTTCTGATTTTTCTGTTGCGTCTGATCTGATAATGTGACAAAAAAAAGAAGCTTCCCAGCACATGACAACACAAAGACTCTCAGATGACTTCTCTTTGAGTGGAAAACCTAATTACAGAACCCAGTCTGGTGACTTTCCTCTAAAGTTCTGCAGGAAAAGTTGCCTCTGCTCTGAAAAGTTGTTTCAGCTGATAAAAGAAGCAGTCATTATTTTTTTAAAGTGATCAAAAAAAAAGTGATCAGTAAAAAGCATTTACATCAATTTCAGTCAGCGTCACTAAGGAATGTATGGTAAGCTCCTTTATCATATAACAGATAACACTTATCAAAAATTAATATTTCTGATATTTTGGGGTATTATTCTTTAAATGGGATAGGACTTCACTTTGCTGTGCAAAAAAATATAGGTCAAATTATTAGTATTACTGCAGCTGTCACTTGATTGCACACACGAGGCAGCCATGTTGGATTTTGAGGTCTGGACTAAAGAGAAATCTCCAACTTTTCTACTTGGGTTTCCAGCTTCAAAGTACTTTCTAATATATATTTCTTTCCATGTGAAATTTCATCTTCTAACCCAAACCGCAACTTACAATTAAACAAATTCACCTTTTCTTTGCTTCGCTGTGATGATACGGCAAACTGCACAAATCTATGTCTTATTGTACAACTGTTTTAAAGTGTCTGTCATCATGGTGCAAGTTGGCAAATCTGTTAGTTACTTCCCTTCTTATAAAAAGGAAATGGTGTAATGCAAAGAATCTGTAAAATAATGAAATATTAAATTATGAATGAGATTTTTTGCACTTTTGTGATTACAAACATAATTGGTGAAAAGAAAACTGAAGTGAAGTACTGGGGGATGAAATGGTTCGTACAAAATGGAAGTAGAAAATGGCAACATGTAAAGTACAAAGTGGGAGCTTACATGTAATTATATGATAACACTGCTTACCATACAATTATGGTCAACATTTATTTCAGTTCACATGCCAGCAATATAATGTTTTTTTCCCGATACATATCGTTAATACCTAATGCTAGTGAGTAAGCGTGCTAATGTTATCTAAAATTAATTACAGCGGTGTGGGTTAATTATATGTTACAAAGCTTGCCATATCATGTATAGTAAACAATGACTGCGTGTGTCAGTGACTCTCCGCAATGTCCAATCAGGAGCGGGCATTGACTCTCCGCGCTGTCCAATCAGGAGCGAGCTCTTCCTTTCTACATGCAAATACTGACCTCCTATTTCCTCTCTGCCGTCTGTCCTCATCGCTGCGACTGTGCCATGCTCAAGCTGCAACATTAGCACTCTTCATTTCCCCCCCCGTCTTCATCACCCTGCGGGGAGAGACCCCTCTTTGCTTCCGCGATCTCCGTCGCCGTTTTTTTGTTTTCAACCCGTCTGCAGCGGACTCCCATCGTTTTAGAGGACATGCCTAACATCGTGCTTTTCAGCGGGAGCTCCCATCATGACCTGTCCCAGAAAGTGGCTGATCGGCTCGGGCTGGAGCTCGGGAAGGTGATCACGAAGAAGTTCAGTAACCAGGAGACGTGGTGGGTCCGTGGTTTGTTCAAACACCGTGTTTCCCTTTTTTGTTTTAGTCATTTTGCATGTTAAAATCAAGTTGTTGGTCTCGTACGGTGCTCCCATCACCGTTATCACGTGTGTGTAGCTTAGCTTCGAGGCTAACATGTAGCCTCATGTAAACACAGCAAGCTAATGCTAGTGTGCCTATACTCGGACAAAAGCCCATATTTAAGTGTTTTGTTATGTTTTTGACATGCCTGCAGTTCAAACGAAGCAGAAAGTCTGACTTTAGATACTGAATAATAGTTAGGCGTATTCACTGCTTGCTGTGACGAGACTTTGGGTCTAATTTTTCACGGTCTTGCTAAAGTTCTCACAGTTAGCTAAGAAGCTAACAGTTGCAACTTGGGACACACTACTCGATTTTTGGAGTGTACTAAATTCAACACAACACCGTGTGGCGTTCTTCTGTTTAGCCTGACTGATATCCGTTGCGTGCTGTTGTAAATATGTATGTAATTGTTGCTTTATATCGGGTTTTTTGTAATGTTCTTTTTTATTCTTAAGATTTCGGAGACAAAAAATAACAACCCAATAGGCGTTTACGTCGTTAGCATAAAAAATATAGGTAAATAAAATAGGAAACGCCCATATTTATTATATGAAAACTGGTTTATGTTATTATTTAAAGTGGTTCAACAATTTATTCAGTAGTTTGTTAAATACACAACTAAGTTTTTCTTAAATGTTCAAATAATTCCTTAAAATTAAATATCATTTCCTGCAATGTCATGAATTAAAATTAAAATTGTCACAAATCAAACATTAAAAAATGAACACAACAGATGAATAAATATCTGAAATTATTTAAATTAGTAAATAATTTATTCACTTGACAATATGCAAATGTATGTGTGCTTTATTGATCCCAAAGGGAAATTAATATAATTTTAATTTAATAATAATAAAAAAATATTTAAAATACATTCGGTAAGTTAATCTATTTAGCTTTTCTATGTTTCATCATTTCACAATGAAATAATATGCAAAAATAATTCATAAAAAATTGTCAACCTTACATTTTTAGAAGTTATATATGGAGGAGCAAATATGACTTTTAACAGTTGTTAGGTTGTAGTGTTGCCTGGGTTACGGTCAGATCAGCTCCCTGCTGCAGAGCCGCTCTGTGTCAGGGAGGTTAATTGCTCTTAACTCCGCTGTGGTCAGATCACATGCATGCAATTCGTGCTCATTAATTTCCAACCTTTCTGACCGGTGTCGTCTTTTACAGGCGATTTCCTGCTCGGACTTTAACCCAGTTCTTTCGGGTCATGTGCGCTGCTGGGTAGAATGACCTTTTTGGGCCTCGCGCCGCTCCACCGTGGCGTGTTGTTCCCCACTGCGGCGTTCATTTCAGCATGGACTTGTGGCCAACAAAGCGGTTTGAGTAGCTTTCTACTTGTTGATCATTTTGTCTCATGGTTAAACAGTAAAATAAGTTGCCGATGCTTTTCTAAAGCGGAGATGGGGGAAAACCTGCACGAGATTTGAGTCTAACTTTGATGCTGCTCTTAAAACACACAGCGGGCTTTATAATCTCACCCTCGTCAAAGAAGGTCAGAGCTTTTAACGATGCCTCAACCATTTTTTTTTTTTTTTGAGTGGCGCAAAACACAACAACAAAGATTGTGCTTCTCACAGTTCTGCTCTGCTGCAGCGCCGGTCCGACCAGACCTTCAGATGACCCCGAAGGTCAAGGACCGGAGCGGCAGGACGGAGGGAGTTCCTGGAAATGATTTTGCACATTATTCCTCTGTTTGCTTTTTGTTACAGCCGGAATTTGTTCAACATTAATCACCGGCCGTGCGCCGCCGGCAACCCAAACAGCAATGCTGCTGATGTGTAATTTTTCTTACATTTTATTTCCCGACAGCGTGGAAATCGGGGAAAGCGTGCGCGGCGAGGACGTGTACATCATCCAAAGCGGCTGCGGCGAAATCAATGACAACCTGATGGAGCTGCTGATCATGATCAACGCCTGCAAGATCGCCTCGTCGTCCCGCGTCACCGCCGTCATCCCCTGCTTCCCGTACGCCAGGCAGGACAAAAAAGACAAGGTCAGGGGAGCCGCAGAGCCGCGAGAGTTATTTCCCCCGCAGCGCCGAAGTGGCGACTCCCAAAAGAAAGAAAGAAAAAAAAATTTGTGCAGCACGTTTTGCACGTGCGCGCACGCTTTAAAAGCCCGGCGGCAGCACGTCTGCACAACCTGATCGTCGGTTTTTCTTCTGTCTTTTCTTTTTTCTTTCCGTCTCGATTCAGAGTAGAGCGCCCATATCGGCCAAGCTGGTCGCTAACATGCTGTCGGTTGCTGGCGCTGACCACATCATCACCATGGACCTCCACGCCTCGCAGATCCAGGTGTGTGAGCTCAACCTGCCAGATGGAATAGTATACGCCTCTGCTTTTTACAAGAAAAAAGCTCTTCTTCTTCTTCTATAACTTTCTATAAGTGTTCACTTTCTCCACAGATTTCTTCAAAATTTAAGGTCTAGAAACAAAAAAAAGGTTGACTTTGTTCTCAATTCTGGCCTTAATTTAATCAATAACTTGTGAAATACATTGGATTTATATTCTACCTAAAACATAATATTTCAGATTACACGTAGAAGAAATACTAAATAAGTGATTGACAAAATTAATATGTAGAAAGGTGATGATGTAATAGTGCCTGTTGAAATAAATGGGTGGCCAAGAGAGTGGTTAGGGTCAAAGGTCAGCAACCTTTTCAGTCATTTTTGCCTCCAAAATGAAAAAGCTATTTTTTTTTTTACTCTTGTCTTAGAAAATTAGTTTAGATTTTTAAATTTTATGATGATAATATATTTTTTTTTTTTTTGCGTTCTGAAGGGATTCTTTGACATCGCCGTGGACAACCTGTATGCCGAGCCCGCCGTCCTGCAGTGGATCAAAGAAAACATTCCCGAGTGGAAGAATTGCATCATCGTGTCTCCAGACGCCGGCGGAGCAAAGCGGTGAGCAGATTTGATAAGATGCGTCGGGGTCAAAGGGCGCCGTCGCCGTGTTGGATAAGCCGGAGACGGTCTGTTGCTCGTCGCCTCGGCACAGCTGATTAACAAACCCTCAGGGTCGCTCTTTTTTTTTGGTTGCGTTTCGTGCAGCGTGACGTCCATCGCCGACCGCCTCAACGTGGACTTCGCCCTCATCCACAAAGAGAGGAAGAAGGCCAACGAAGTGGACCGCATGGTTCTGGTCGGGGACGTCAAGGACCGCGTGGCCATCCTGGTGGACGACATGGCCGACACGTGCGGCACCATCTGCCACGCCGCCGACAAGTTGGTCCCCCTCCCCATCCCGTTCAGGTCCTCGAGACATTCGCCGCTTGCCCCGAACGTCTCTCTCAAAGGCGCCGTGTTGGTTTGTCGCCCGTCAGGTTGATCGACGCCGGCGCCACCAAGGTCTACGCCATCCTCACGCACGGCATCTTCTCTGGCCCGGCCATCTCCCGCATCAACAGCGCGCCGTTCGAGGCCGTGGTGGTGACCAACACCATCCCACAGGAGGAGAAGATGAAGGCGTGCCCAAAGATACAGGTAGTTGCAATTTTACGTTTTTCTGCTAATCCTGAAGGTCACCTACTGATTCCCTCGACTTGAGTCAAACGTTTTGGATTTCATTCCACAAGTTTTCTGCACCTGATGGAACTTAGACTTGTTTGTAGGATTATTGAATGTCACTGAGAGTCTTGTCGTTTTCGGAGCCTCGGTGAACGCATCAAAGGAGGAAGGGAAGGTTTTAGAAAGTGTTATGCAAAACTGAGCCGGCTCCTGCGCTTCCCACCAGGTCATCGACATCTCCATGATCCTGGCCGAGGCGATCAGGAGGACCCACAACGGCGAATCGGTTTCGTATCTCTTCAGCCACGTGCCTCTGTGAGGAAGAACCACCCCGCCCTCCTCCTCCTCATCCTCCTGCGTTTCTCCTCCCACGAGGCCTCTCTGGCCGGCACTTTCTGGCCGAACGGCCTCGCTCGTGTGACACCCAAACCGGTCACACAAACACACACACACACATCGTCAGTGACATTTCCACCCAGCAGACAAGACCAAGTTTGTATTTATGACTTCCCTGTTAGTTCTACTTTTCACTTCGACCAAGTGGTCCATAATGTCGCATCTTATTTCTTTTTTTTTTTTTCTCATTGAATCCAGTTTCAGTCGTGCATTCCTCACCGGCATGCGACGCAAACATTTAAAAGCGTCTCCTTCTAGCCTTTTTAACTCACTAACAGTCTGACTTGATTAGGTATTCATGTTCTGCCATTAGTTTTTTTTTTTAATCATTATTTTTCACGAGTCAACAAATGCAAGCTGCTGTCATGACGTTAGCATGACCTCTCTCTGATCTAATCCTTCTGATTGTACTAAAATGCTCTCCTAACTAACGCGAGGCGCAGCAGGAGCGTTGCCTGCTCTCTCAAAAAAAGGTCATGAGAAGCGATCGAGCCCAAAGCTTTGATTTTTTTTTTTTTTTTTTTTTTTTAAATAGTGTTAAGAATCCGGGACTTATTTGTTGTAAATCGGCGTCGCTACCACAGCTGTAACGGGTCACTTCTGTTGAATAAAGGCAGGTTTCACAGTGTGCCTGAAAGCGGCTTGAAAGGTGATTTTTAAAAGAAAGAAATGTGCTGATTTTTTTTTTTTTTTTTAAATGTACCACAGGAAAAGCTGTTTCTTTTAACAATAAAGCTCTGAAAATTGCAAACTGATCCCGACTGAGTCTGATTTTTCTCTTTTACGCTAGCAGTCAGCAGAAGTAACTCCTCCGTTAAGTCTACCAAACATGAAATGAATTAGGCTAATTCGTTTTGCACCTGCGTGGAAGTGGAGTTTAAATACATATTTGCATCAAAGCGGCGCCACGCGCAGGTAATGACAGAATTTGGTTGCAATTATGGATTGGTGTCTGCAAGAATATCAAAAAAAAAAATGCAGGAAATGATCAAACTGGACAGAAAAAAAGCTGCATAACCTTTAAATAGGCTGAGATTAGAAATTAGTGGAACGGGAAAGATTTTTCCATACTTCAGATGACTGTAAAACATGTAACCGGTTCTGTAGACTTCAACACTATTTAATTGTATTTAATTGGCACCTGGAAATTATCTTAATTTTCACTTGAAGTTCCTTCTAGTTCACTGAAATCCCTCTTGAATATCTGAAACCTACTTCTTCTTAACACTGATCTGATAATTCTCACATAAAAGCTGTACTTTTTATGTTTTTAAAGTGCAGTTCTTTAAAAATATATATATGTATATATAAATATGTAACATATCTATATATATATATATATTTGTATGAGGAACATGCATGTTCTGCCTGTATTTCTCTGAAGGATGTTTCGAGGTATCAAGCACTAAAACTGCTTTAAAAAGGAGTGTGGGCTACTAACACTGCCAAGGTTTTATTTATACATATATAATTATGTGAATATATAAATAAATTGTTTTGGGGAATAAGCGTTTTGCTTTAGATTTGTTTATTCTTCTGCAAACCCAACTGTTAGGGGTGTGAACAAAAGTAGCGGACATGTACGCCTCGTCGCCACCAGGTGGCGCCCAGTGTTCACAAATTAGCAGGATGCGAGCCAAACATCAGGAAGAACACATTTTTAAGCACTTATATTTTGACACTAATAAGTCTCCTCAGTATATCGGATGACATGAGGCGAGCGTGTCTCGTGTGGAGCATTTTGAGCCACGTTTTGATATTTAAATCCGCGTACTTTCATTCTTTTACCCTCTTGTTTCCCCTTTTTGGAATTTCTGGAGAGCGTCCTACCCCTTTCGTCCAGCGGGGGGCAACGGCGAGCGAATAGCGGGGAGAAAAGCTGGTGATGTCAGACGTCATTAGCATATTTCTCAGTATATCAGAGGCTTGCGCAAAGACGCCAGCACTACTGCTGCAACCCACCGAGCACAGAAGTCTCACCAGTGAGCCAGCACATCGGTAAGCGCCTCTTCTCGGCCTGTTTCTCCCATTTTTGTTCCCCCTATGTGGTTCCAGCAGCGGCGGGATTAATGTTGGAATTTGATGAAGACGCAAAGGAAGAATTTTTTTTTTTTTTTTTGTAGGCAACATACAACTGGATTTAACGTATTTAATTGGTTTCACTTGTATATTTTAATTCGGTAAAAAAAAAAAAAAAACATTTGGCATGATATAACATCAAAGCTTAATTCGTGCTTTGTCTCGCGCGCTGTCTCTGCTTTTCTTTGTTGTTGCTGTGTGTGCGCGTGAGCTGCACGCGCTCAGTCCCGTTATCAACCCGCTGCTTTTATCTTGCGCAGCGGACTATTTCCTGTTTATAAATCCTTCCGCCCCCTCATAGTTTTCTCTAGACAGAAAGTGAAGCCGAGGTTTTTGTTGTTTAATTTAAGGGGAAGGTGAATGAAAATCTGGGCGGTGGTTCCCTCAGACTGCGACCCCCGACGCCAGAAGTACGTGATTGGTGACTGTGCGGATGCTGCACAGCTGCCACCCGCGCTCAAATTATACCCCCAGCTTCTGAATTTAAATTGAACTCTAAATAAAAGGCATGCATTCCCTGCTTTTCTTTCTACTCCCCCCATCAGTCCTCCCAGTCTACGCAGCATGGGAACTCCCATTGTTATGTAAATGCCAGACTAAGACTGGCTTCGGTGTCATTGTGCGTTCCTCCATCAGACCCCCTCAACCCCCTTTAGGTGCAACATCCCCCAGCTGTGTTCGCGGGGCAGCGGGATGCATGCCGATGAAATCGGGCTCTGCTGAGCCGCAGGCGAACAAAAGGAGGCGGTTCAGTTCCGTGCACATTACAAGGAGCGAGCTGAGAAAGTGATATTTGTTGGCTGAGATTTTTTTTTTTTTTTTTTTTTTTTGAGGCAACGCCCTTTCTTCCCTCCCCCTCTTCCTGATAAAAAAACAAGACCGCATGCTTGGGCAGATTTTTGAAAATGCGTCACTAATATCCAACAAGCACCTTTTCCCCCATTCAGGTTTCTTGCACATGCTGTAAATTAACTCTCCATATTTTTTTCTGTTTTGCTCCTCTTCTCTTAGACTAACTGCAACAATGAGTGACAAACCCGACATCTCAGAGGTGACCAGCTTCGACAAGTCCAAGCTGAAGAAGACGGAGACGCAGGAGAAGAACCCCCTGCCTACAAAAGAGAGTAAGCTCTAGCTTTGGACTCTTGATTTCTAGGATTTACCGCCAGGAAGGGTTAGCTAAATCTCCTCATTTTGTCTTTACAGCCATTGAACAGGAGAAGCAGGCATCATGAAGCCCCTCCCTCCCCGTCATGCACTGTACACCCCCTTCTCCTCCTGCATTGCCTTGTTTTCAGTCACTTCTTTTAGCTGTATAACTCTGTAACCGAAATTATGAATCGACAACTATAACCAAGCTGCACAGCCATGTGGACGGATGATGCCTTTGTCAGCCTCATCCCCCAACCCGGTTCCCACCTTCGTGCTCCGTTCTGTTGTCCTGTAACAGAGGAGGAGAAGGGGGCTCTGATCTGGTCCAAACGCCACTGAGACTGCCACTGCTGACCTGCAGGTTGAGGGACCGTGGGGCGTGGTCTGCGCTCCAGGAAGCTCATCGTCGCACCTTCACCTTCACCACCACCCAGCATCCCGTGTGGCTGCTTTTGCGCCAAAGCCGAGGCGTCAGGCTCTTTGTTTTTTTTCTTTTTCGTCTTCTAATTTTCGGAAATGCACAACTTTGTTCGTACGCTGGCCAAAATGTAAATGCCCAAAAATTGATACTGTCACAACTTTTTTTTTTTTTTGTATGTATACACGGATTAAAATAACGGATTCCATCTTGATCTAGGAGAAGCTCAAATGGACCTATCTCGCGGTCTGATTGTAACATACTTGGGCCCTCTTTGTTTTCGGAGCGATTCAGGGAAGCGCTTGTGTCGCAAGCTCCCCGAGTTGTCTCTGTTGAGGAAATTGTTTGGGTAACTGGTTCTGTGTTTGCTTTGAACTGTTAATCAAACTTCTTTTGGAGTTTTGTAAATTTCCCAGCAGTCATGTTACTCTGCCACAAACCATTGCCAGAAAATGGAAAACCGTGAAATGTTGTAATAAAAAGAATTTGTTACTAAAATGAACTCTTGACTGCTCATTCTGGCTATGTCACACACTCGATGTTGCTCCCTGCATTGTCAGAATGCTTGCATGACTTTCAAATTTACCGCTAAATGATTAGGTTGAGTAAACATCTGCCTTGTTTTCTGTGATCAAGGAAATGGACTGCCCCAAACAATCTTGGCTAAATGCTATGCCAGTGCTAATGAAGTTAAACAAAAGGTGCCAAAAGTCCAATCCTCGAGGGTTAGCATTCTTGCAATTGCAGAGTTATCCCTTTAAACACTTGAATTAAATGTCTGCAATAGCTTGGTTTGGTAGAGGCCTTGCAACAAGCATTCGTTTGCTTTTGGTGTCGTACAGGTAGAGTAGGTCTCAGGAACCGGGCCTTAAACCAACTCTGCATCGAACACCTGTTGGCCTGGTCGTTACATCCCGGCCTGACCCAGAATGCAGGGTGTCTCCTGCAAGGGATTAACTCTGCCTTTGTCCCGATTTAGCCACTTGCTACGAGGTCTAATGACATTAGCATGGTTTTGCTTTAAGACAGTGGTCTCAAAGCTCAGTGTCCTGCAACTTTAAGATGACTCTCTGCCTCAGCACACCTGGCTCCAATATTAGCTCATCAGTAGAGCTCGACTGCATGCCAGTGAAGCATTTTAGCCATTTGATTCAAATTTGCAAGACTCTGGCCTTCGAGGACTGCAGGTTGAGACCACTGCTTTAAGAGGTACTGTACATCTGAAGGGAGTTACTGGGCGTTTTAACAGGACTGAGCTCCAGCGGAGCAGATTGTTTTGTAGTGACACTGCCAATACTATCGAGGATGTCGGTATTGAAGTCAAAATCTCGCAAATGTACACAATAGCTTCAATCCCTTCAACTACATTTGATCTTGGAAAACCAGCTAGTCAACGAATCTTGGTGTAAGTGGATTACTGTTAAATCAGATGCTCCTAATGAGGCATTAATCTCACTGGGGGAGGGAAGAGCGGCGCAGCCGTGCCGGTCAGTGGGGAGGCGGCGAAGGACAAGGCGGCCCTCTCCACGCTCCCAGATGGGATTAGTACCTCCTCTCTCCTCAGCCCTCCAGAGAAAGTGGATTTCGAAGGGGAGCAGCTGATAGGGTGGAGCCGCCGCAGGGAGGTGGCGTTTGGTGGGGGGTCAGATGTGTCAGCGCTGAGCCGATCCCCACGCCAGTCCTGCCTGGTAACCCATAGCAACAGCTGCTGCTGAGTCACCGCCTTGCTGGGGTTGGGCGGTCGGATGCTCGGTCTCCCCGGCGAGCATCAAACCCGTCCCGCTGGCGCGTTCCGAACACCCGGGAGATTACGAATGTTTTGTCTATATTTAGATGCATTTGTCCATCTGGCCCCTCCAGCATCGTTTCTCCAGTGAAGGCATTTCTTTGTTACCAGCATGATTTATCAATGGTCACTGAGAGAAAGTCTCCCTCTAATGCAGCTCCATTACCAGGCAGCTAATGGATGCAGCGTCTTTGTCTTTCAGCTCTTAGAAGACGGAAGCGGACACTGAAAATACTTTCTTTTGACCACAAATGTGTCATTTTGTCCTAAAAAAAGGGAACTTTTTTTTTTTGTTGTTGCTGTTGCTGGTTGTGCTAAAATATTCCAACATCTGATGGAATAGCAGATGTTGAAATATTGTCCAACATCTGCTTCAAAATATTGAAGCTGGAATAAACCACAGAAATTCACGTCATTTTGACATATTGTCATTTGCGTTCCCAAGCTAATGATATAAAAATAGTTTGGCCATCTTGAGATGATAAGAGTGGCCTTCATCCCTGAAAACAATCCCCTGACTCTTCCTCTGGTTTCCTCCGGGACATAGCACTCAGTTTCATTATCCATCCCTCTCCGACAAAGACAAAAACGCTGCGTCTGCTGTGGATTTCCATGGCAACCGCCCATTCAGGAGCTGCGTTTGCTGTCTGACTGCATGCTAACACCTGGCCGTTGGCATTAATAATATCCTCGCCTCTCTTTGTCTGCCAGTGTGGCGTACAGAAATGCAAACAGGAAATGGATGTTTGTGTCATTATTTTTGGCTTCCTGTCCGAAGCATTTCTCCTTGTTCTGTCTGTTGTCTATGTTTTTTTTTCTTTTCTGTGTCTGCTGCTGTCTTTGGACGTCTAGCGTGACAAAGAGAGAGGCGACTGCGCTGCTGTGTCAGAGGTCACCGGGCCCAGCTGCTCCCCCACTGCTGCTTCCTCTTCTTTTTTAGGCGACATATGTTGATATCGGATTTGGCCCGAGACTTCGGACCGTCATTCGATACGATTCTCGAAGCGGACGGGGACTCCCACTGAAACTGAAACCGGAGTTGAATGTAATCATTTAATTGAGTTTGGGGGGGGAAAAAAACAAAAAAAACGTTAGTAAAACTAACCATCCACAGATTTTATTATCAAAAACAATATTATATTTAGGCCAGTGGTGCTTTGCAACACTATTCCTGGAGTTATGTATATTTTGTTCGATGTCAAACAAAAACCTCAATTTCTTTGTTGCCATTTTCATGGGATAGACTAATACAATCTCATTAGTGTGGCGTGTATTTTCTTTAGCCACCCGAGTCAACGAGTTAGCTGCGGCTTTTTAGCGAATGTCTCCATGAGCAAACTCAATCATTTTGGAGGAAAAACATCAATTTTCACATTTTTCAACCACACATCGTTGAGTTAACTTAGGCCTGAACTTTGACTAGGCCATTCTAGCACTTGAATATGCTTTGTTTTATACTTTTCTGGTGTGTTTATGTGAAAGGCAAACTTTCACCCTGATTTTAGGTTTTCTTTCTGTGTTGTTGCAGGATCTTGCAACAACACAGGACGCCAAGTTGCAGATAATTGTCCTGACCTTCAGTGAACTCAAACTTTCGGTTGTTTGTATTGGATTTTATTCAGGTGTATCAGAATACAGGGGGTAGGATGCATTTTTCTTTCCACTCTAACTTTATGGAAGTACTTTGTGTTCAAAATCCACCAAAGTTTCTGGTTGCCGCATGAGAAAATGGTTTCACCGAGAGAATTTATGGATTTCTGAAATCGGCCGTTTATGAAATGTTTCCTGCAAAAAAAAAAAAAAAAAGTTGAGGCCTGCTCAACGTTTCGACACACTTTTTTTCTTTTTTTTGTGCAAGGTGTTTACAGCAACCTGTCGCTCCCCGTCCGGACTTTGCAGGAAAGCAGGAACTGCTCTTTTATTTATTTTATTTTACATTCCTGAGCAGAAAGACAAATTGCTCTTGACATGAATTAAAGGTGAGAAAAAAAAACCCCACTCACAGAAGTGTTTGTTTTTTTTTTTGCCTTTTTCATATCTGTGAGAAAGCAGACAGGAAGCAGAGAAGCAGCGAGAAATCCCCTCTCTCTCTCTGCAGCTCTAAACTGGAGCATGGACTGCATGCAGTTGCATAAATAGCAATTACATCAGATCTTTGTGGGTTTAGTTGAAAGCCTGCTGCAGTTCAACAGACCAACTTCGACATCAAGCAGCTAAACTGCAGCCTGGTTATCAGGGTGAGAACGAAGCAGGTGTGCCCCCTATTATCCCCCCATGCTTCAGACTGAGCTGCTCTGCCAGTCTGGCCCCAGGTGGAGCTCTGATCGATGCTGCCTGAACAACAATTTGCTTCTAAACGCATTAGCCGACGCAGGAATCGATGCAGCTGCAGAGACAGCCGAGCTCATCATGTGTCAGCCTGACTCACTCTGACTTGTTGAGAGGAAAATATCAACTCTCAGGAGTGACGACAAGCAGAAGGAGGTGGTTTTTTATTTATTTTGCGGCTGGACTGAGCCGTGGGATGTGAAGACGGGGGGGTCACATGAGTGCGCGTCACCTGGTCGGACTCACTGAGCTGCTGGCGACCGGAGTTGAGCGACAGGCTCGGCGTTTCCGTCTCCACGCCTCCTCCTCCCCCACAGCGGCCGCCGATCGGGGCCTCTCTGCAGCTCCTCCACTGGAGATGCTTTACACTTTGCTTTCTGTCTTCACCGCCCTGCACACAGGACACTTATGCAAAAATATAAAATAATTATTATCTGGATGAACAATTTCTTTTGGTGGTTTTATTTTCAAACACTTTCAGTTCTGTGATGTTTTTTTTTGTTGTCACATTTAAATGAGTCTTTTACATCCCTTTAGAAAAATTTGACCCACCGTTCTTTGCAGAATTACTTTAACTCACCCATGTTTTGGTGTCGTTTCTGGTCAGCCGATCTCTCTCTCTCTCTCCTAGGAAGCCATTTTTGTCCCTTTCGTCTTTTTGCAGCTGTTGAATCATTAACTCCGACTCTGTATGTGGGAAATGGTCGTCATTGTGCTTCACTGGAGCCCCAAAGCCTCAGGGATGACTTTGTAAACCTTTCCAGAATGACAAATGTCAAACGGCTTCTCTTCCAGATCGCTTCGCCTACTTCATGTTGTCGGGCAGGTTCTCTTTAAGAACCGATTCTGAAGAGAAGTTGTTCTCCGACCTGTCTGTAAGCTGTTTTTAATCACAAACTGCATTTCCGTTGAGCGTATAATTGACATTTAGAAAATAAATTTCATTTAAATTGAATGAAAACAGGCCAATTTAAAAAACAAATGACTTATCTTTTGAACAAACTTATCCACATGATTTTAATCGCGTTTCTTACTCATGGAAACATCGCAATTGCGATTTTTTTGCTAGGGAAATATCGAGAAAGTTTTGCGCATATTTCTACTGGAAACGAAGCTACAGTTAACTTGTGAGCCAACCACCAGGGATTATATAATCAGATTCATATTTATATAAATTTTTCTTCATGCGCTTTGCTCATTTTAAGAACCCAAGACGTTTCAACTCTGCAGCCAAATGTCTCCTCTTCACAGGTTCAGGGTCCAGATCAAAACTGGGAGAAATCTTCACATTAGCAGGCCAACAGGCCAGGCGTGAATCTTCCTGGCACTCTTCCTGTGTTTGTGAGCAACAAAATGAACACAAACAGCACGGAGAAGCGCGTGAGCTTTGTGAAAGTCCAGGCGGACAAAAGCAGCTGGACTCCCCCCGGCTGGAGGAATGTTGATCGTGAGCGTTAATTACCTGAGTAATCCCGGGAGAGAGCTGCTTAATTACTGCCTGTCGGTAATAACAAGCTTTGCCATGCCGTGACCTCCTTATTCAGGCTGTCCTACTCAGCGGCGTGGAGCAGGAAGACGCATTCAGGTACCCACATTCAGGTTGAGATGGAGAGATTTCCAGAGGGAGGCCAGGAGAGGAGGAGAGGATTTCCTCAAAAGTCCCCAGTTGTTGTCTGATGTAAGGTGATATATATATATATATATTTTTATGGATTACCTTTTACACCTTAAAGTTAGAAGGGATGGCCACAAAAATGTAAAGAAACTGTCTTTTCACAGTGCTGCATGGAAGCGTTGTTATGAAAAGTTGAGTGGAAGGAAAAACTGGTGTAAAAAAAGTTGTAGAATTCTTGTTTCAGTGATCCTATGCAACATTATTTGTTTTTTTTTTTCTTCTTCTGAGAAACAGAGTTTTGGCCTTCCATTAACTGTAAATTACAGTTTTAAATACGTATCAACGTCACTTCAAGAACACAAAATGTCACCAAGAACTTTTGGTCTAGTTTCTTCTGCTAATATCTCAGTACACTTGAAATAAGACAAAACTGACTTATACGTGAATTTGTAGCAAGATAGAGGAACTTGTTTTAAGTCAACAATTCCTTTATATTGATGAAAAAGTAGTAGCTAAATGATGGGACATGATTTTACTTACAACATGGAAGAAATGTCTTGTTATAATACGGTGTAGTACTTTTATTTTCTTGGCAAGTCTGGGGAAGCATTTGAATGTTCACACTGGAATAATGTGATGGATAATTTCGGGACTTTATAATTAACTACGTCTGACTAATTAACATAATTTTATGTCCTGTTCAAATTGGACTATTAAGGAATTAGAATCTGATTATGAAAACATTGGGCTGAGGTAAAATTAGATCTAAATGGAACATGTTGAGTAGATTTTGTGGTTTGCTGAACTGAAAGGAATGAATCGATGGACGGATTATTGCAGAATCTGTGATTAATAACTCCGATCTTCCGTGTGGTTTTTGGAATTTGCAGGTGAATCACCCCGGGACACGTTTTCATCTCAGTGTTGCTGTTTCACAGACACTGATTGATGATTTGGATTTGGAAAGGAGCCTGTATCTTTTATTTGTTTTATTTCAGCTGCACATTCTCGTGGTGTAATTACAGAAAGCTGCAGGACTCTTGACTCATGCTGCTGCTTACACATTAAACCAGGAACGAAGACCGTTTCTCAGTAGAGTTGCCAGTTTCTGTCTGCGTTATCAGGGTGGAGTTGCGCTGATAATTTACTGCCAGCGCCTGCTGCTAGTTTCTAACAGCACCTCTCTGTTCTCCTCTGTTCAAGGCCTAAAGGAGCATTTATTACTGCAAACATAAAAAAGCACAGATTATTGTCTGTCTGACACCCTGGCGTTAGCGTTACTCTGGGTTCGACTTCCTCCTTTTGTTACATCATATGAAAATGACTCAAACATTGTTTCTCAAAGTGCCATTTCACAACATCTTCTTAAATTGTTGTCGCCGTACGCTTTAGTAATTCATGCTACATGTTAAAGGAAATGTGAACAGATCTTTGAAATGTGTTTGCGTGCAAAGATCGTTGGAGTTTGGGACGACAGCCGCCACTTAACCTCCAGATTCATGTTTGTTTGGCATTGTGTTTGTTGGCAAGGTTGGTTGTTTTTATGGCGATGAGTCACCGAGGGGCCAAGGGTAGCTGGACAGGGTCAACAGCAACTATGTGGCATAAAGTAGGGCAACGAGCGGATTGCAGTGATCAGCAAATCTCCTCATGTCACCTGTAGCGGCGGTTTCTCTACGAAGTTCAATGAAAATATGAAAAAGTTGCTTACCAAGATTATCCTCTTGTTCATCAGTCTACAGCTGCTAGTTGTTTGACCACGCTGTTCCCAACCACTTTAAAGCAACAAATAGTCTTTGATTGAAAGAAAAAAAACTGGATTTGTGACTCCAACAAATCATATCTGTTCATCATAAAGGAGTAATGTGTAATGAAAACAAAAACGTATGCAGAAATGTAAGGAATTGTCAACATAGCATTTATTTGGGCCTAAATTTGTTGGCCAAAAACTATGCTTTAATTTATTCCTTTCCTATAGCTAAGCTAAGCTAAGTGTAGCTAATAAACCATATTAAGTTCAATGTTGTGTCGCTAACTACAGGGAGTGTTTGTCTCTATGTATCCACAGTTACTGTGGGACAGTTTTTGATTGTGTGTTTTTTCTGGATATGAAACAAACACACACACACACCCACACCCACACACACATATATAAACCTGATTTCCCCCCCTGAAGACTCATATGCACATTATTACAGGAGCCAAAAGATTTTAATAGTGTGACTTTTTTTCTTACTTGGAGGTGGAATGTTTTACCTCATCATATATGTGAAGCTTTTTGTAATCGCAACACGATGCTAAAATGTGTGCAATGAAATCCAGCCTTGCCTGATTGAGGGGGTGCAGAGTTTTGCATTGACAGTTACAGACGGCGAATGAGACGGGTTCATTTTTGTGAAGTAAAAGCAGATTCACTCTGGGTCAAGGACAACACAGACAACAGGAACCTCCCCTCACCAGTTCCTCTGGCAGTTTTGGAGTTTTGTTGTGTCTCAATGAGCTCAGCACAGATTATACAACTATTAAATATGTCTTTTTTGTTGTTTTGGAGAAGAAGTTGAAAAAGGGACTTCCACGCCCCGAGGAACCTCTAAAGAGATTGAGTTAAATGCTTTTGAATTGTTCAAACTTTCTTCAGCCAACCTTTGACCTTGCTGAGCTTCCCAACAGAAATCAACATAACCACGAGATTCATTACCCTTATATGGGTTCAGAAAATTGATCTAGAGTTTAAAAGTTGACTCCCGTCAGCCCTGAACTAAGTTTGAAGCCTGCCTTCTCCGGCCTCCTGAATGCCCCAGCAGGCCTTTCAGCGCCGCGCATGCGGCTCATGAAAAGGCCTTTTGTGTTCTCAGTCGCCTCAAAAAGGAGAAGGACTTCACTTCCCCTCACTTTACACTGCAGCCGGTGTTTTTGGAGGCAAGCGATCCGAGTCGGGCTGCTCCAAACAACAAACAACACCTGTTATTATTAACTATTACACCGACAAGAAGTCGCACTAAAAATGGTTTTCGGAGCTACTGATGAACAGGGGGGGAGTTGCGAACAGCGACGGAACATGGCAGGGACGATGCTCAGACTGTTTGAACAGCAAACGTATCTCGGTTTTATGGGTTACGGCCTAGAGAGCGTTAATGCTCCCTCGTTAGGGGCCTGTGGTGAAAATAAATGTCAGAGGGGAAGCTGATGTGGTGGGTTGAGCTTCAGTTTCTGTTTGTCGGAGCGTGTTGCCCGTCTCAGGCCAACTGTTTACTGCTTCATCATTGTAAAAATAACTGCCGCAGACACATCGTCCTTTGTACTGAATCATGCATAACTCCAGACTGACTCCCTGATAGTGTGTGAGCAACAGAGGTCAACACCCAATCAATAAAGATAAGAAGACCTGATTTTCTTCAAGCGATCAAACAGAACGGGTATTCATACCCCAAGACCTATTTTGTGCTTTTTTCATGTTTTCACCTCAACCTCATTGCATTTTATTGGGTTTTTTAACTCATACTCAATGATCTTTGGATGGTGAACTAGCCACAGATCCTCTGTTGGATTTAGGTTTGGATATTGACTAGGTCAAGTTTGGTTCACACACCAATTCAGAAGGTGGCGGTAACGCACACTAAAAGCTTCTTGCCAAGCGCCAGTAAAATCAAAAAAGAAGAAGGACTCAAAGACTAAGGTTGGAGACCCTTGAACTAACCATTCCTTTCCTACTTTTGCTTGTTTTTGTCCGTCTAGAGGGAGAACTGCTGGCTCTGTCCAATAGAACTAGATTCTTACTGCATCATCACGTTTCATAATGGAAATATTGTGTGATTTTTCTGCCATATCCAGCATTTTACATGGAGGCCTAAAAGTTTTCATCTTCTTCCACACTCTAGCTGTGTGACGTTTGAAGGCAACTGGTTGCCCTTGGTTTTGTCTTGTTTTGGCCTTTTCCATACAATCTCAACACATTTAAAAGAAGAGACTGTGGTTAAGTTTAAAGGGTATAAATATATCTGAAGACTCTTAATATCTGAGACCGATCATGAAGTTTCAGTGAAGCTGTGTTTGTGCTTGCAGGTTTTCTGCACACCAGGAAGCGAAGGAGGTGATTGCTCTTCCTGTTTTCGGGTGCGAGTCTTTGCCTCAGCTGCACTCCCCTTTGCCAAGTGAGTATCAAAGGTGAAAGCGCTTTGTTCTGAGCTCCGGGTTAATGAATTATGGAAGTTTGAGGGCGGCAGGCCCACTTGTTGTAGCCGCGACTTCCTGAGAAAATAAGCAAGGCGCGACGGGGGGGGGGGGGGGGGGGGTTGGGGGGGGACCGGGGAGAAGTTAAACAAGACCGCAAACACAGAGGGGAAAAAGGATCCCAGATTTTATGTTGCCGCTTTAGTTGTTCTTCCTTCAAAATC
>CAEFZY010030770.1:0-25823 GCA_903066815.1 Brachyrhaphis roseni
ATCTACACAAGGAGGAGGTAATTAAGCCATTTCATTCCAGTGTTTTGTACCTGTGGCACATCTAAAAACTGCAGGACAGCGGCCCTCGAGGACTGGAGTTTGACACCCCTGATTTAAACTATTTCAAAAAACACAGTATGATTAATTTTGTAATTAACAGGGCCCCAATTTTTTATTTATTTTTTTCTATGAAAAAGAAATAATAATAAATTGTGGAGGGCCCCCTGTTGGTCAGGGGCCCTTGGAGTTGTCATAACTTTTCCCCCTATCTGGGCTCCTGCATCAGACCACTAAAAACACATTTTAACACAGAAATGTAGGCTTAACAATAAGTATGTTTACCACCTGCTTTTAAGATTTTATTTTCAAAAGATACTTTTAATCTGACAAAATAGAATTTCTAATTTGTTGAATATGACGGGCATTTTTCTGTAGGTTTTAAGAAATATTCTAAAGCTTTATATTTCAAAAGTACTATTGTTAAAAGTGATGTGACATCCAGCGGCGTTTTATAAAGTTATTTGCATCATAAATTTTACATTTTTTAAAAAAAATCTGCTAATACATTTTATTTTAAGTTCAGAGAACGAGATTTTGTATGTAAATATTCAAGTTTCTTTTTTTTTTTTACTGTCTGGGGTATTAAGACAATTTCAGAGACATATTGTTACTCAGTTTGATGTTAATTCTAACTTTTCACATGATTTTATCTTGATTGATGAGGAGCAGACTCGACATTAAGTCTTTGACTACAAGCTGTTGTGGATGTGATTGTTAAACTTGCAGTCCTTACCTTTAAGGTTAATTATGCACCACCTTCTTCAACCAACAAAAAGCCAAATATTAGCGGAAAATAAGCTAATCTTGCTCAATCATTTCAGATTTTGTAAAGACCACACACACAAACCTCAAGCCGTCTTTCAGGGTGTAATGAGGTATTGGTTGATGGCGGCCTGTAAAGTTGTAATGAGGGCTGTGGTGTGAATGGGACAGCGTGCTGGGATGGATGGGAGAGAACACGAAGCTTAATGAGCGGGCCGGCAGACTCGGCGGTAACCCCGTTGTATCTCCCCGGTCTGAGAAAGACGGGGGTGACAGAGGGGATTTGGGAACGCCAGGGTGGGACAGCAGCACAGGAGGGCCTGATGCTGTTTAGGCAGGGAACGAATAAAAGCTGGGTTAGAAAGTAAATGGGGGTCTTGACCAGCCCCTGCGCTCCACTCATTGTAGAGATGAAATTTATGGCTGAAGACTTCCTTAGCCAAGGACTCCCCACGTTGACTTGTTTAAGAGCTACGAAACAGTACGACAATGGGCCGAGGCAAACAACACTTCCAGATGAGAGGCTGGAAAAGAGGGAAACAATGAGAACTGTCTGCATTTAGGGCTGGAGATGAAGCAGCTGAACACCTCCGGTAATATTCAAGTGAGTAAACATCTCTGAGAGCATCTCTTCTGACTGAATCTCTTTTCCTGATGTCATTTGGTAAGTTGCATATTACAGAAACCTTCTTAGAATGATTGGTGGAACAGAAAACAGGTTCGTTGTGAATCCACAAGAAGAGTTCAAAGATGTTTTTAGTAAAAGCAAAAAAGTATTTATTTTGTTTTTCTGTGAGCTGTTTAAAGCAGATGAACAGATAAAAGTCAATACTGATATTAGATTAGCTTTTTGAGCTTTACATCATGTTATAATGCTATCCCCTCATCAAACACGTACCCGGGGTGTTGCCTTGATTCTTTCATGCATTTTTGATAAATCTCTTAATCTCCCGTCACAACCACTCCGCTGAGCAAAACGCCTGGTTGGACCTAGCTCCGCCTTCGAGGTACAGCTCCTCCTCAGAGATGCATTTTCTGAGTTTCCAAGCACTCCTCCCCTGCAACTCACCCCCTGAGCTCCTTCAAACTGTCTGGCAGCAATTGACAAACACCTGGTAGAACTGCACAGATCATTTTTACGACTTCTGGTGAAAAGCTTCTCAAGGGGCTAATAGCAGAGCGATGTTGTAATGACTTCCTGAAGGCAGAATTTCAGAAAGAGTAGGAGTTTTTAAAGAGACAGAGGCCCAATTTCAAGGTGCTAAATCAGGAAGTAGAATTTCTTTTAAGTCATATTTGATATATATAGCATTTTTATAACAACTGAAAATAACATAGTTGCTTGATTGTGCTATATAATGACACTATGTATTAGAAAAGCACACAATGCTGCTCCTTTAAGGATGTTGCTGCTATGCAAGATGTGCAACAGCTGTACTGGAAAAGAGAACAGCATGTTGCTGTATGAAATGCATAACGTAAGAGTCAGGCCAAGGTTGTATAGGGCCCCAAATGTCCTATTTATCACTAATTACCTCCAATCACTACAGCATCTTCTCTAAAACATGGCTTCATTCTCCTGACCACAGAGACGAGTTCATCCCCAGAGAATGTTCAACGTTTCTGGACAATGTTTTACATATTTTCCCTCGATTCTATTAGACTTTGAATTCATTGATGTTCTGTGTTGTTGGTGAAACACTTTTTTTTTTCACAACTACTAAACATATAGCTCTGCCCATGCTATCCATTCTGATCATCTTCCCTGTCTCTCTGCAGAAAAAACAATCTCCACAGAATTATACTGCCTCCACCGTGTCTCACTATGGGGTCGTTGTGTTCAGGACGACATGCAGTCTTCCTCCTTCACATGTAGCGGTTTGCATGCTGACCTAAAAGTTTCATTTTGGCCTCATCCAACCTGAGCACCCTCTTCCACATGCTAGCTGGGACTTCCTGTTGCTAAGTTTCAATGATTGCTTTCTTCTAAGCAATATTGTAGAGTGTACTAATAACACTTTCTGCTACCTGAGCTGCTTTTAGGAGGCTCATGGAGGAAAGTGGCTGCATTGGTTTTTGTTTAGGGGTATAAGATTAAAAGAGATGTAAATAGGCAAAAAATCGATGACTTATTAAAGACTATTATTTTAGGAAGGTGATGAAATGAAAACCTAGGAACATGTATTTACATCTCTTTTCATCTAAGACCTCTTTCTTTCTTTTGGAAAGAAAGAGGTGGTGATATAGATTGTTTGTTTGTTTGTTTTAGTGTTTGTTGTTTTTTCCCAAAATCTTTTTTGGCAGCAAATGACTTAGACCATTATTTTGGAAGGTGACGATTTGCAAACAGTTTGGGAATCAGATATTATGTCATTTCCTGTTCACAGTTATTCACTACTTTATGTTGGCATTTCGCCTAAAACCCACTAAAACAGAGCGAAGACGTAATGAGACATAATGTAAAGAGAAAAACCTTTCCAAGACACTCTAGGTTATCCAGCTTTATCAGTGTAGTACTTATTTATAATATTAGAACTTGATATTTTTGTCGAAAAAGCTGCTGCAGCATGTTTTGTGCAGCAATCTTAAAAAAATTAATCCGTTTTTCCAAAATATTTTCATTTGAAAACCAGAGGACTGCTGAAAATCGCCCAACTTTTTAGGACATGTGCTGTGTGTGTGTGTGCATGTGTGTGGTTTTGGTGGGGGTCCTCTGTGTGTGTGTGTGTGTGCATTGTCCCACACGCTCTCCTCGCCCCATTGAACAACAGTGATGAAATGGAGATGAGTTAAAGTGCTCACACAAAGACTGACCAGACCCCTGCGTCGCTCCAACAATGAGACCTCCAAACACAAGAAAGTGAGAGCCTCTTGGAGAGGCTCAGCGGACGAGTAGAGAATGAGAGGGGGGAGAAATTAAGGAGACCGGCTTGAAAGGAAGAAAAAAGAGAGAGAAGGAGAAGAAGGGCCGAACCATCCTGAGAGCAGGAGGAAATGGATGGCGGGCAAAGGTAAGCGAGTGGAGAGCCACCCGGAGAAAATGGCAAGGTAGCTAATCCCTGGGGTGAAATAAAGCAGCTATATGTAAATGAAAGACGTGAAGTTTTGGGCCATCTCACTTTGATCTGTAAATCAGGAGCACCACTCCTCTTCCTCCTCCTCCTCGTCCTCCTCTTCTCTTCTTCTTTCACTCTCACCCACTTCTCCTTCCCCATTTTTCCTTAAAGAAAAAAAAAATATCAAGCCTTATTTAGCTTAATCTCACTTAATAGCATCCAGCTCCTCCTTTGTCCTCGCTGATGCTGACAGATTCCCGTCCCTTTTCACTCGCCACCATTCACATATCTCCCCCCTCTGTAATCCTCTTATTCCAGGGTGGCAATTATTTTGACCATTTTATATACAGTATATATATATATATATATATTTAAAGCATTACGGTTATGATTATTCTCATTCCTGTTATTCACGCGGAGGGCCAGGTTGTCGGTGAAAGTGTCCCCTCCTACGGGAGGAGGAGGCTGCCCACTTTCTTCCAGAGGGGTGGCAAGTTTTCAGGAGTGAACCCCTCCATTCAGCGCAACACATTTTCTGGGCGTTTGAACATATTGTAGCGAGAGTGCAACGAGTAGCACAGAATCACCCGTCCTGGCTCCTCAACACAGAGAGACATCAAGAATCTGCGGCTGGAGGAGCGAGAGGGGGCTAATAATCAAAAGGCCTTCTTTCAACGTTGCGGTAATTACACGGGCCGGTTTTGATCTTTTGCTTGTTGGAGCAATGAAAGGGGGGCAAAGATGAGGACTGTTTCACCGGGTTTCATTTGACACGAAGAGAAGGGGGAGGAGGAGGCTTTTAACTCAGCATCTTGTCAGCATCTGCAGCGCGTCAGAAATGGTTAAAGTGAAATATTTAGAGTTTTACTCTGAAAACCGTAGCAGGTTTTCACTCCTGAATCCTTGTGAGCTGAGTCTTTGCAAAAGTGAAGCACCTAAGAAAAATGCTCATGAAAGAACAAAGACGCAAACAGAGATGGAAATATTTGACAGTAGATTTGTAAGGCAGTCACGTTTCTTTAACCCAAACCCAAAGAGAAGTTGGGTTATTTTACCACTACAGACGAGACTGATCATCTTTCACAGACTTGAACAACAACCTGACCAGACTTCAGATTAAACACTAAAATACTTTAACCCGATCTAGAATTTCATTTGTTTCAGTAATTCAACTCAAAAAGTGAAAATCCCAAACCGCGCAGCTTATTTACACAACAGAGTGAAATGGTTCAAGTGTTTATTTCTGTTCATTTGGATAATTATGGCTGAAACTAAAATCCTCAGAAAAATCCACAGTTATATTCAGTAAGTTATAATGTGTTCCGATGAGGCTCTTTTCATTAAACCCACATTTCACTATTAAAAATTGTTTTTTTTTTTATTGCTATAATATGGCATTTCAATCTTAAATGTCATAGTTTTATTTTCTATATGATCTGAGCTAACAGAAATAAAGGTTTGAAAGCATCAGTATGTGTAGTTAATCTATGTAATGTTTCACTTCGAGAATTGTGCGAATGAAATAAATTAACTTTTCAAAAACATTTTAACCCATTGGATGGTCCTGTGATTAAGAATAATCAAAAAAGGCGTTTTTAATTCAGAAAAGATGGTCTGTTGAGAACTGTCCTCTGCACTCAACATTTGGTTGGTGCTGCTTTGGCAGTAATTACTGCATCAATGCGGCGTGGCGTGGTGAGGCAACAACATGCTGGTTTAGACCTACTGGGACATCAAATCAACATTTCGGTCAAACTTGTAAGCAGATCTGGGACTTGTGGCTGTCATGGCTTCAAAAATGGCCAATGAGTGTAAAACCTTCACACTGGACTGGATTAAAAACCAATCTACTAATCTAGACTAAAAACCCACCTGTGTAAAGTTGTTATTGAAACATAATCAATGAGAAATTCACCAACAATCTGATGTGCACTTGAAAAATTGTAATGTTTCAATTGTTTTGTGACTTTGTGTTTTTACGATTTTGTTGCTGAAAGGTGCTATACAATTAAAAACTGATCGATTGCTGGATGGACCTGCGCATCTCCACTCCTCCTTAGTCTGGTACCTTGATTTCTGAATTATTAAACATTTACTTTCCTCTGAGAAGAGGGCTCTGAACCACTGGATGTAAACTTTGTGTGTGGTGGTCCGACTCCAGGTCCAGTCCACGTCTTGTGAATCTCCCACAAACTCTTCAAAGGGCCTTGCTTCTTAATAATCCTCTCAAGGCGGCAGCTATCCCCATCGCTGGTGTACTTTATTTTCTAACCCAGGGTTTTTCTTCCACTAAACTTAAAAAAAAAAAACCTGCCTAAAAGAATAATTCTTCTGTCTGTTGGACAAATGACCCATCGTTTCGTGGGTCATGACAGGAACATCACATGTCAGGAGAAAACGTTTTAGGTTTCTTATCAAATCTATTGTGATAAAAAAGTTTGCTTTTTGAGTTGAATCAGTAAAAGTAAATGAACTTTATCAATTCAACTCTTTAGAGACACCTGTAAAGTAGTTACTACTCCCTTTCAGACATTGTGAGAGTTTGTTGCCTTTCATTCATTTTATTTTGATAATCTCTTTATCCTGAACCAACATCTCTTCAGGGCTCCACTGAAGAGATGTCGGCCTATTGCCTCTGAGCAAAATGGTTCTGAGTTCAAATCCCTGCATGGACGTTCAACATCATTTGGTTTGGTTCATTTAGCCTGTACTGCAGAATTTAAATGTTATGTTCTGCATGGAGGAAAGAGACTGGTAGATTTGTGCTTTACTTAAGGAAGACATAAATGGGGGAACTCTAAATATTTAATGACAACGTTCACCTTCAGTGCACAAAGTTCCACCAATGCATCTGTTTGTTGTTTTCTGTAATGTGTCATGAAGCTGCGCTTTTACGTTTACTTAGAACTTAGCAGAGACAGTAAACGCATCACAAGCACATCAAATATTTTCTATATTTAACATTGTTTTCTTAGCACACATTTCTATTTCAAATCTCAAACGCCTGGAAGTAATTTGAGCAAAAATGCAGAAGCAAAACATTTGATTTTGTGAATCTTTATTCTGAGTATGTCGCTTTAAACAGTGTAAAGATAGAAACCAAAAAAAACTGGTTGCTCTGCAGCCGTACATAAAATTTGCAGCTAACGGCAGCATTTGATTCAATTTAAGGTCAGACTAAGATTTTTGATTTCTGTTACAATCAAAAATGGAACTATATCCAACAATAGTTGGATATAGTTCGGTCAATAATTGGAAATGTGCATTAGAAAAAACTCATCGAATGAGGTTCTTGCTTGTCTGTGATGAAGGAGAAGAAAAATAATGGCATGTTAAAACCAAGAATATGTGATTAAACATACAGATAATACAAAGCAGAACAGCATAATGTACTCAGATAAAATCAGAACAATACTGTAAGTAGTGTAGTAACATTTTACAAAGATGTTAAACTGTTAGAAAAATACTAATTCCTATAAAAAGCTTGCATAATGTGTAACAATCATAAAGAAATCCCCTGCAAGCTTCTAGTCTTCACTTTGGGTATCTGGGAGCAGGTTTAGAGTGGTTGAATCTGGGCAGTCTGCAGACTCCACAGGGGCAGGAGGCCCCACCTGCGACCCCCACGGAGCTCCACTGCACTGGGGCCAGCGAGGCCTCCATGTGGCCTGGAGGAAGCGAGGCGCATTTAGCAGCTGAGGAGGACGGCGAAGCGGCGGAAGAAGAAGAAGCCGACAACGAAGAGGTGGTCGAGGAGATGAGGGACTCGTGGGTGAGGAGGAGCTGGCCGGGCCCCGCAATGAGGGGCCATCCACCGGCAAACAGCAGCCGGGGGACGGGCCCAGCGTTCAACCCCATGCCGATGCTCACCTCCCCCAGCAGCAGCCGCATCTCCTGGAGAGACGAGCCCAGGAGGAGGATGTAGTTCCTGGCCAGAACCAGGGTGGAGATTTTGGAGAGCCTGCGGCCCGGCGGGGCCCCGGGTGCGTGCGACTGGGAGGGAGAGGAGGAAGCGTAAGGCACCATGACTTCCCTCAGGGCGTCCATGGCGACGTTCAGGTCCTGCATCCTCTTCCTCTCCCTGCTGTTGATCTTCCGCCTCAGCTCCTGCTGCTCCTCGGGACTCATCTCCTTCTGGGGCTTGGCGGCTTTCGCGCCGCCCTGCAAGCCGAGGAGCGGCGCCGCGGTCAGGCAGGAGTTCAGACCGAACCCCGGGGGGCAGTGGGGCAGGTCGTGCACCGACCCGGGGCCACAGAGAGGTAGCGACTGCTCCTGGGCCCTGGCAGCTGTGTTCGACAGCACATTCATCGTCAGCTCAGAGGTCAGCGGAGTCACGCTCTACTCTGGCTGTAAAAGGAAAAAAAAAAAGTAAAAATACTGATGCTTTGGGAAAAATAAAAACATAAAAGTCCCCAACCTGGAAAATCAGCTCTTCATTCTCTTCTCCTCGTGTCTGAGCTTGAAGACGACTGCCAGCTGCCATCCAGCACAAGTAGAGTTTGAATCTTGAGGTCGGTGCCACGTTAGCCGTGTCAAAAGGCAGCTTGTTAAAGTAGCAGCTCCGTCATCTCGTCTCCACAGCTGTGAGAGGCAGGAATCTCAGCTCAAAGAGCCGGAGCAGTGAGCTAAATGCTGCTCTTACATAGCCCCACCTCAGCTCAACTCCTCCCTAACACTTCCTCATCCAAGTATCAGAAGTTTCAAACTCCGAAGGAAAAATATAACAACGCACAGAGCGCTGATGAAAAGTCAGGAAGGAACGATTCAGGATACTTTATTTCATCCAATGCAACAGGATTTATTCAGCTATTGGAGCAGTATGAGACGTGTAATAATGTGATTCTTCTTCCTTTAAATGACTGAATTTATTGTATCCTTGTTTATAGAAGCAAAGTTGTGACCTATCTGAACCTCATCACCCAATTTTGAGTAATCCGTTTCAGCAGTACCTGGTAAAAGTATCCAGAATTCTGAAATATTTTGCATTTTGTCACGTTGCAGTCAGATTCAGTGCATTTTAATGGGATTTCATATGAAATGCCAACACAAAGCAGGGCAAAATTGTAAAGTGGACAGAAAATTATTCAAGATTTTCAGAGATGAAAATCCCCCTCTTTCTCGTACATGAGCTCAGATATGATGCCGAGTGTCTGTAAACAGAAATGTTAAAGGTCACGCCATAAATTTTCCCGTAGCAGTCGACATGACTTTTCCTGAAGATGCCCTTTGTGCCATCTGTTTGGCAGCATTTGGGTGAAAGACAAAACACAACAATATGTAAGCACTGCAAGTTGTTCAGATGCTGAAAGCTGTTCAACGCTTCGCTATAGCAACCAACGGTTGGAGATCTAGAGGTAAGCTGAGCTACGTCACAATCCCAACACCTCCTGTAGCAACTGGGAAGATAAGGCCTGAAAATAGTGAATAAATCAAGAAAGACATTAGTTTGTTGAATTTGTGGCAAAACATGTGGAATAAAGGCCTTTTTTGTAACATAAACATGATTATTGAAGTTCTCTTAACTTAAAATCTCATCCTGTCAGTCACTGCAATAACACAGTCTTTTTTTTTTTTTGTCTACTTTCTAGTGCAAAAATCTTATTACATTTGAAATAAAACAAAACAAACTAACTTAGTAACTTTTAAGCAAGATATAGGAGCTAGTTTTAAGCCAATAGTTACATTACTTGTACTACTGTGTTTCTTTCATTTATATCATGGGAATAATGTCTTGTAAGTGAAATAATCTGCCAGTGGAATTAATAATTTTTCATCAATATTATTAAATAATTAAAGTAACACGAGCTCCTATGTCTTGCTGGGAAGTTACTTGTAAGTTGGTTTTTGTGTTAGTTCAAGTGAACAAGAAGCTAAACCAAAACTACCCCAAAAAAACTGTTCTCTTAAACTCACAGCATTATCAGTTCTGATATCAATACCTACTGACACAGTGAGCATCAGCAAAAACACGTTTCCACTGTTTGCGTAAAATCAACTGGCCCTGTCGCCTGGCTTCATGGAGCAATATTTGAATCCTCACCACTCGTAACTCCAAGCCAATGCTCAAAATCTAGGAACGAGGGAAACGCAAGGAAATGGGATTCAGCGCCTAATTAAAAGCTGGAGGCACTAATGAATAAAAGACAAACAACATTATGGGCTTAATGAAATTTACCACTAAAACCATTTAACAAGCTGAAAGCCATTAAATCCATCAGCACTTTGTTAAGTGACGGAGAGCAGGTATAAGCACTATTAGGGTGGGTATTAATTGTGTCAGAGAACAGTTTTGGCAAACAGTGAATGGATCCGTCATTGTGCCAGGGGGGCTGGGGAAGTTAATTGACGGTTTAGAGGTGGGGGTTATTGTTGCTCAGCTCTGAGCGGGCCTCGCTATAACCAAATTGGCCGGCGGAGAGTTTGGGCACGGATCCAGACAGCCCCAGACAACAGCCCAATTGACTCCAAGCACAGGTGAAGCTGGCTTGGGGCACAGAGGCAAGGCTGAAAACCTCAAACGTGCCATTCATTAGCCACAAAAAAAGACCTCAGGATCACCCCGCCGCTCAGCGAGCCTGGCCGTCCTCTCCTTGCCCTGTGCTCCCCCCAGTCTGAGCCCATCTGAGGGGGTAGAAAAGGAAGGTTGGGGGAACGAGGCGAGGGACCGCACCGTCACAAACAGAAAGCAAGTTGTTCGCGATGAAAGCAGAAGGAGGAAGACCCTTTTTGTCCCTCCCAGCCGTTCCTCCCCTGTCATCCCGGGCAGTGCGTGGAGGCGCTTCCCTTCCCCGCCAGTGGGACGGTGGCGTCCGGCTGGTGCTGTGATTGAAGCTGAATGGGCGGCTGCAGACGGACAGGAAAGAGAGGGCTCCATGAAAAGGGCCAGGCGGATGGCCCTCGCACCTGCAGGAGAACAGAGTGCAGGCGGCCAGGGTTGAATGTGTGAATGCGAGCGTGCTCGGGGTGTTTGCGTGCATTGCCTGCGAGCTCAATTCGACTTCTAGTGCCCGTTGCCACAAAGGGGTGTAATAAACCGAGCAGTGAAAGAAAACCTTGGGGTAATTTTGTCTTTCTTGACTGTATTTTAGGATTGTTTCTATGTCAAGGAGGGCGGTGGTTGTGAGGAGGGACACCTGCAAGGAGCCACACATACAGAAGTCAGAATAGGGGGTGAAAGAAAGAAGCTGGTGTCCCCCCAGATTGGAGCACCTCCCCCACGTTTTCTCCGCCACTCACAAGGAAAGGAAAAGTGAGCTTGATTTGGGGGCATATCCGCCTCCAGCTCGCAGCTTCTTTTGATGAGGCTGGACCCGGCCTGGAGCACCGGTGGCTCCAGGGCAGGAGGAAGACTAGTGTCTTTGTGGTGGAAGAAGTGTCGTCCATCTGGGCAAGGCCGTCCAGTGAGGGGTCTGCACCTGGGAGCTAAATGCCTCATCTGTGTGGAGCTGTTTCCTGTGGCTGGCAAACAGGAAGACACCTCAGCCAAACTCCTGGGTCAATCTATCGCCCACACTGAGGGGGAAAAACACACCGCAAGTGATACCACGCTTGCTCTTGCTGTTGTTTTGTTTGTTCATTGGCTGTTCTGGGGATCAAACATCAACTTAATGGTCATAAGTACACAGAGGCCTTGGAAAAGTTCACATTTTTCTCAAACTTTTTCATTTATTAATCACAAATTTGAAAGGGGTTTTATATTGGAAGAAAATTACATGTAGTTTTACCATTTTTTCCTCCAATAATGATCTTAAAAATGTGGCATGGCTTTGTTTTCAGTCCCTTTTTAGCTTGTTATATTAGAGCAACCATCAGATATCATCAAATTAGTAAAACGCATTCAACTGTCTCTAATCTCCAAAGTCATATTTTAGAATAAATAAATAAATAAATAAGACATACTGCATAAAGGTTGCCGTACGCCATGTAGGGAACACATCTGAAGATGGATTGTCTGGCCCTCATCTAAAAAACTGTGCGGTGAAAACATCATCGCAACCTAATTGTGAAAAATGGTGGAAGAATCGTTGTTAACACCATGTGGGTGTGCTTAATTTATGAGATTAGATGAGAAGACAAATGGATCTAAATGTAGGTTTATATTTAAGAAAGAAAAATACTTTTTAGAAAATTCAGAAAACTGAAGAACGGGCCAGACGTTGAGTTTCCTGCAAAAACAAGCAGCAACAGCTATAGTGGTTTACATCAAAGCATATTTTTGTGCTATGATAGTCAAAGTCTCAGAATCTGATTGGATCTTTTGCATAGAAGAGAAAAATATATTTGTGTGCAAAATATGGTAACTTTAAAGTAATGACTCTGGGGGGATAAATACTTTTCAGATTTTGAATTGAAAAGAAAAAATTTTAACTATATGATCTTTTCCATCTTATGCACCTTTTAGTAAGGCTCTCTGACATCAAATTTAAGAAATATATTTAATGAACTGAAAGTTAAACACGAGAAAATGTATAACAGTTAAGGGCTACGGACGGTTTTGCAAAGCGAATTGTCCACCAGAAAAGTTCAAATCATTTTTTGACAGAGCGAGCCAAAGCGTTAAACAAGGGGCTGCACCTGCTGCGGGCTTTCACATCCCAAACCGTCTCCTGTTTGCAATGTGCAAAGAGAGCGTAATGAGAAATTAACAGTTGCCAGTGACTGATTTGCTCAATGTGTCAAACAGGTGCAGCGGCAACAATGGAAATATAACAGAGCTGGACTTTTCAGAACGGAGAAAAGCTGCTCCTCATCAAAGCGGAGGCAGAAGACGCACTCGTGTATTGGCGCCGGCCCCTACTCGCCAAGGCCCCGGCCAAAGACATGAGAAGATTACAAGCTGTTAATAAGGTGGAACCAATCGGCTGACGGTCTGCTTTTGTCCCTCCCAGCATGCTTTGTGAGTGCCGGCCTGGGATAGTCGGCATTTGGTGCTGATCACAGTGTGGCGGAGGGATAATGACTGTAGGAGGGGTGCAAGGTTTTAGCCCTCGGGCCCTTTGTGAAAGAGAGCCTAAATGCTTCACTTTCAATAGCCGCACACGCTTAGCTGGTCACGCTTGTTTAAAAACAGATGGACATTTACCACATTCATATTTCATCTCGCTAACAGCTCCGGTTGACACTTTTAGACATTCTCTACGTTTCATTGGACTGATCTGTGCCTACAGTAGCTTCACATGCTGCGAATCTGAATGATTTAAGAGATTTTTGCACACTTTTGTCATTACAAGAGTCAAAGCTAAAGTTCCTCAATCCTTCGCAGTGGTCATTTAAAATCATCCCAAACACAACCGTGAGTTAGTGACTGTCCATTGTTACGGCAGATGTTCATCTCCTAAACAATGCCACCAGGGATTTGCTGGGTGTCTGCTAATAGGAGGGTGTTAGTTAACCCGTCCCCCCACCATGCATCCCTGAAGCCCCGATCCCATTTAACCGTGACAATGATGGATTCACGGAAACTAAAGTTCAACAGGAGTCCTTGTCCAAAGTCAAACACAGAGCTACTTCTTCTTCTTCTTCTTCTTCTTGAGATGCAGTGATTGAAGGGGGTGGAAGGGAAGGGAGAGGAGGGGTGCAACAGTTAAAGTCTGAATGTTGTGGGTGGAGGCTGGGTTGAGATGTTTCTCTTTGGGGTTTATAGGTGGTACAAGGCCAAGGCTTGGTTTACAGAGGTTATTACAATCTGTATGTAGGGCGGTGCGGTTAGACCAACGTCACTGTCAAAGAAAAAGCTGATTGCACAATGATTGATGAGGACACGTCCAAGTATTTCTGAACTGGGAAAGTCAAAATAGGGAAGATGTTGACTGCGTATTCAACATTATATCACCGTCTTCAACATTTATATATATCAATGTTTAAAATCCAAACATGTATGTTTCTGTAAAGTCTTTGAATAAAGTCAGAGGAAGCATAGAGACGCAGGAATCTATTTGAAAGGAAACTTTGCGTTTGTGTTCCATTTGGACATTTCTGCAATTCGTTCTGGCTGTAAGTTAGCTAGAGAGAGCAAGACTATCAACAGGTAACAGGAAGACTCTGTTTTATCTCTTTGATCTTTCAGTCTCTGTCTGTTACATAACCTGGTGGATTTGGGAACCTGAGAGTTAGCATTACCTGAGGAACATACACAGATGCTGTAACAGCAATGCAAGCCGTAACGCATGCCAATAACAAATGCTAAAGGCAGTTTAAAATGTCAACTCAATAATCCTTTTGCTTTTGGTTACCTAACTTCTTTTGTTCGATGTCTGGTCTCTCACACTGGAACTTAAAAATGACAGAAGAGATAAAAAAGAGAAGTATTTCTATGCTAATTTTACATCGTTATATATGTAATTCCTAAGCAAAAAAACAAAGTTGTTATTAGTAGTTCAAAAACCAGAGATAATAAATCAATCACAAAACTTTGATTGTTGCCTCTTTGGTTAGGTTGGGTTAGGAAGTGCAGGCAGACAGTCAAGTCGAAAACGAACTGCGCAATCAACATTCTCAGAGTAGTTCTTTAACTGTGCTCATTTTTACCATTAATTCAATTTTTAAAGTCTAGAACACGAAATCTGTTAAAATGAAAGAAAGCGTGAGAAACAGATGTTGGTCATGTGGTGGTTCTGGTCAATGCCACTCTTCAGGGACATTTTGTGCTCTACTAGCTTGGAAACCATAAGGTAGTGGCAGGAAAGGTCATGGAGGAGAGGTCACATGTCCCAGCTGACCAGAAAGGCTCAAATCTATCGGAAAAGGTTCCTACTGTTTGATTGTTTCTATCTAGTGTGCTGTGATTGATGAAGACAAAGACTGAATCGATAGAAGTTTAACTAACGTGAATTTCATTCTAAAAATTTTTAGCTTGTCAAAGTTTATCGTCTCCACTCCAAATATACTATTAATTTCTGCAATATTTCTAATAACAAAGTTTCAACTTTACAGCTTCTTGCAACCCCTTCCAGAGACGACGTGTCATTTTGCTTTGAACCTTTGAAACCCAACAATTATGTCAGAATTTAAAAGTTTCCTTTGTTGGAAAACATTTGAACACATTGAAAAACTGCAACTCTATGGACAAACCAAGCTGGCAGATGGAGGCGGTGGAAGATGATTCTTTCAATCATTGTTGGACGCATCTGTCAGCATGCACAACCGTCCACCTCCAATAAGACGGCTCCCTCTTTGCCTTACAACCTCTGCCTCCTCGGCTCAGTCACCTCCTACTGGGCTCCTTCTCTTCATGGACCCTCAGAACATTGAAATCCCCCACCACCTCCACGCAAACCAGATCCCAATACCTTGACCACGGATGTTGATCGCACTCAGAAGCGGCCTCCAAGAGCGACTCTACCAATAAAACAGTGGGTGTCTGGGTAAAAATGTGTGTAATATTTTACCCAGTGTGTGAATCCACCACTCTGAGTGCAGTGTTAATTTGATTTGTGAAACAGGGGACCCCAGGGAAGCAACAACTCGGAGAGCTGGCATATGCTCCAGAGCAACTCGATAGCAGGCCTCACTGACTTGACAAATTGAGGTTGCAGTTATTAAAGCATCTCATGGCGGCCTCACTCCTGTCGAGGTAATCACACGATTCTTGTTCGAATTCACGTCCGATTTCCAACCTTATTCCGGCGTTTAAACAGAAACACCAAATTTTTAAGGAATAAAATTTCACTAGGAAAGCGTGAAGAACAAGTGCAAATGACGCAGGTGATTCTTTGTCAGTCAAAAACATTTTAACTTCCGCTGAAAACAGAAACCTCTCTCTGGTCATTTGCAAGCCTTTGACTTGTAGAGCAGGTTTCCCGCGTGGACGCTTGATGCTCTATTGGAGCGTTCATAAAAAGTGGAGAGCCAATGAGACGATGCTATTGACAACACTCCATATCAGCTGCTCGGCGGTCCAGAGATTGACCATTAGGAGAGATCGTTCTCATTAAATTTGACGGGTACGCATGCGTCGGGGACAGGTGCACGTACCAAGCCACGTCACTCATCTGAATAGCATTTAGGAGGCCCTCATCTCCGAGTCATTGAAAGTCCCGTCCACACACCAGACAACCGGTCCCCTCCGGCCCCATCGCGCCCCACTGAGACCCCCGTGTTTTCTGCGGTAGCTGATTCCAGTCCTGTGCTCCTTGCATCCACTTTGATGTCTAATCCCGTCCTGACTGCGTCCTCCTTCAGTCCGCCGAGCCGCTCGGCCGGTCATGAATATCCAAAGGTCCGCTTACTTGACAGGATTATCCCTCCTTTCAAAGCCACCGGGGGACGATTCTTTGGCCACAAAAAAAAACGCCCTCAATGGATCTTCTGCTCTCCTGCTTTGTTTCTTTCGTTTTCTTTTTCTCTCCCTTTCTCTTTCTCCCTTCTGTCTTTGTCCCTGCGGGCCTTTGCTAAACACATTGATCCACCTAATCGAACAGTTCATCTGCTGCTCCTTAGACAATCAGGCACACCCACAAACATACACATGAGAACCACTCAGAGCTTATTAGGTATTTAGCTTTGAGTTGCATACGTCCTCTCGTGTATTTGTGAACACGACCGAGTTCCAGCACTTTTCTTCTTCCTGTCTCAAAAAATGTTTGACTTGCTGAAGTATGTATGTGTGTTGAAACTTTGCACATTTTGTCTCAGCTTTCCACATCTAGACGGCAAAAGTTTTGCTAATTATCTGCAAAATAGCTCAAGCTCAGTCAGATTGGATGCAGAGTATCTCTGAAAATCATTTTTTTATCCTCAGTTGGGCTTTGAGCTCATTATTCAAAAACTTTTGTGTTGAATCTCTGCAGCTCCTCCAGAGTTCACCAAGGGACATTTGGGTTTCCTAATTAATCCTCTCCTTGTCTGGCTTGTCAATTTAGGAAGCAGGTCATGACTTGGTGAGCTTGGAGGTGTAGAAAACTCTGTTTTCGTTTTCGGATGATGGAAGCTGAACTGGTGCGTCAAAAAAGATTTGACTGATTTAAGTCTCATTAAATAAGTTCCCAAACTGACGAGAGCAAATGAGAAACGCTTATGAGGAAAGCATGAGAGATTTTTCACCATACTTAAAAAAAACATAATTAAATCTGACTAATAATCAATCAACAAATTCCATGTAAGTAATGTTCAATAAGCTCGAGCAATGAAATAGTGATCCACAAGGTTCAAACTTAAAACAATGCTCTCTACATTGTTTTAACTAGAGAACAATTTCATTTAAGCACTAAACTTTAAAAAAAAAACTAATGCCAGCTACGGTTAGACTTTAATTATTGAAATAAGGAGTGATCATATGATGAGGACAGAAGATATAATATTTTGTTCCAGTAGAACAATCTCAAACTAAAAATGTTAGGAGAACCCAACTTTTAATTTGAGTACATTTATAAGATTAAGTAAATCAATTCTTCTAATTCATTCTTTACTTCTTAATTTTGTCTGGAAGCTTTTAATAATAAATCCATAACTTGTGACACAGGCATGAAGACATGCTAAGTAAATCCCAAAGCCTAAATTATATAGAAACTTGTAGGGTGAGCTAAAGAGAAGATAGCTTAAGCAAAGACTTTAAATGATCTAGAGAGAGTGTATAACGAGTAAAGGTCAAAGATCACTCTCTCTGTATGATCCAACCTTGTAGAGTGTTATAAATTAAGAGTAAGTCCTCTCCTAACTACTGATATGATTTGGTTATTGAAAGATCTGACAGACTGGTGAACAGACAGTTTGTTTTATTAAATAAATTAAAGTGTTAACTAATCCCCTGTGAAGGCATAACCTCGTCCACTGAAAACATTTTGAAAGATTGCAGAAAACTGGGCGGAGCCAAGAAACATAACCAGTAAGAAAATTCAACTTCAGTAGCCAGCATTCAACCCCAGGAGAGCAACACTTACACTGTTTTAGGCCAAATATTGCAGAATAACACGAAGAATCTTGACTTTCCCTCACTTGTTACTTTACAGACTGATTCTCTGCTACAGTTCCTCAGTGTGTAGATGCTGATCCAGACTAAAACAAAGGAACAGTTGGAGTAAACATCAGTCCCATGGGAAAGTGCGACCTCCAGGGTCTCTCATTCACCTCGGAGCGCCGTCTATACCCATGTAAGAGTGAAATCCCGCCTTTGTCCCTGGCAGCTTATCTGTTTGTTTATCTCCTCTTTCTCATTCCTCCTTCTCTCCATCGTGGACTCAGTTTCTCTTTCTGTTGTTCCGCCCACCTTTGATGCATTCCACCACCCGCTTTAATCCCTTCAGCTAACACAACACGATGCGCGGAGCTGAAAGAGTGTACATCTGTGCAGTGTTTAAATCCAGTTACAACAGTGGCAAGGCCGATGGCTCCCCGTCTGTCCAAAGATATGAATATTTAAAGCATCGCAGATTCTGCCTTCAACTCTCTGCGGTGGCGAGCGATTCGGCCTGCCACCAGCAGAGCCTCAGGAACTGTTTATTCAAATCCAGCCTCAGGGATGGGGAAACCCGGCTGCCATCATCCACAGTGTACAGGCGGAGCTGACAAGATGCAGCTCAGTCAGATTTACTTTCAACTTCAGCAGAATGCTTTGGAAAAGTGGCAATTTATTTTTTCTCTCTTTTTTTGGCAATAGGCCAACATGAGCTGCATTTCTAAAACTTGCTCGATATTGCGCTTAGGTCGTAATTGACGTGCTTCCAGGGCAATTTTAAATTGCACGTGAATAAGTTTGTTCACACAATGAGTCCTTGAAGAACATGCCACACCATCGTCCTCTTTGACTTTTCCACCAGCAGTAACATTCGGTTGCTGATCACATGACTTGTGTCATGCGGAAAGAGTGGCTCCATAGCAGCTCCGATTTAGCCGAAAAAGCTGCCAAAACGTTTTATTTGGTGTGTTTCCGTTGAGCGAATTTGCTGCTGTCGTTTTTGTCATTTTATGGTCAATGGAAATGCAGCTAAGTACAACAAACACACTAGTTCTGTGAAGTCCTCAGAGGTTTCTCAGAGTTCATCGGAAAACAGCAGGAAAGTCGGGGAGAAAGTTGAGGAAAGGTTTTCAAGTAGGATTAGCCTGAATGATATGTATATTTCAGAGAAGGACTATCCATCATCTGAAAATTGGAAAGCTGATTTCACAGCCTCAAACCTGCCAAAAGTCAGACAGAGAAACAGCCAAGAGGTTCACCGACATTCCAGAGGATCAGGTAATTGTGCACAGTAATTATTTCCGTCCTTCATCTGTCCAAAACGTGGATAGACAAAAGCCATAAGAAATCATGTTTTCCATTTCCCCAAAACCATGTTCAGGATGTAGCAAACATGTAGATGAGGGTGAGCTGCCGAAAGTTCAGTTTTGAAACCGAAACTGAACTTTTTGGTCTACGTGATAGACAATATCAATCCATTGTCTATTATTAGAACTTTCCAGTTAAAGTCAAGACCTAAGTTGGTTTGAGAATCGTTGGCAAGACCCAAAAATCTGTTTGATCTATTCTGTAGAGAAGTACAGGCAGAAATTTCAGACTAGATGTGTCAAGCTGTAGAAGACAAACAGTAAAACAGTTTCAGGTGTAACAATAGCAAAAGGTGGTTCTGCAGTTGTGTGCCACACTTTTCAGAATCATTTCTTTTCATTTCCCAATTATGCACTACTTTCCGTTTGCTCAATTACTTGACATCCCAGTAAAATGCATTCATGTTTGAGGTTGCAACTTGAAAAGTCCAGAAATTGTCTCTACTGGTGCCTTTAACAAAGGTTTTTGTTCTCTTTTTTCAGGGAGTTTCCCCAAAGTACGCAAAAATTGTTCTGTGCAGGTTTCAATTTTTCCAAAATCTGGCTAAATAAGATCATTCATTTCCATAAATACTGTGTCATGTTTTGCCTGTCTTCAGGAGCTCTAAGGTCATACAAGGGATGTTTTGACCATCTTGGGAACATCATGTGCAGAATGAGAGACCAGTTTATCTCAATCTAATATCTCAATGAATATTATCTTCAAAAGCATAAGTCAGAGTGATGTCTGTAAAATAAATTCTGATTTCTAAGTGGTTCATGTTGCTACATCTTCCTCCTGTTACCCATAATGTAACATATTCTTTTCATAAATGGTGCTGTAGTGATTCTGGGATCTTTTTCAACTGCACTTACAATTTCTTCCTATATATATATATGACACTTCCTGTGTAATGTTCCAGGTTAAGAGTTGTGTACTATTTGATCTTTTGTAAAATAAAACGCTGGATTTTGATTTAAGATTTAAATAATGATACTTCTGTAACTCACCCAGCAGCTGACGTCAGATTTGTTGTGGGCATTTCCTTAATCCAGTTAAAGATGAAAAAAATAAAAATAAAAAAACAGTAAGAGTTTGTCTAAACCAAATGTCTCTATATGATTTATTAACCACCTCAACCAGCAAATATGGAAGAGTTAGAACATTAAAATCTTGGCTAATGCTGCAGGAGAAACATGATAAATACTAAAATAATCGTCTGACTACCTTGTGGTTATAATGCCTGCTGGCTCACAGACTCTTGCACAAAGCAAAGCCATCATAAATGCAATCTGGAGTACGTTTCTTTTTTTAATGATATAAAACTCAAAAGTTAGATGAGCTAGACGAGTAAACAAGCTGCAGATTAGGTCTAACACACACTGATTGACTTCTGTTTAGTTTAGGGCTCTCATTTTTAAAAGCAGAGTTGCTGAAATTAGACATATGAAAAATAGAAGTCGTGTCTTTTTGTTTCGCAGACGTTACTCCTCGACAGTGCTTGTTGCATCGCACCAAAACGGCCTCCCTCCCTCTCTCAAACGTCCTACAAAAACAGTGAAGGACTTTGAATAATTCAATTCCAATAATGAGACGAATAAACAAATCCATGCATGAATATTCAGAGACCTAGTTCGCATCGTTCCAGCTTCAAAAGCTTTAGGAAAATATTGCTACAGCATGCACAATCTGCTCTGCAGCTGCTTGATTTTCCTAAAGTCTAAACGGCCTTTGCTTATTACTGGCCTGTCTGTGCCAACAGAAGCATTCGGTGCCTTTGTAATTTGTTAGGAGGACGACTCTGGTGCTGCTTTCACATTCTTAGAAAACAACAACAACAACAAAAACTGGTTTTCTTTTGAGGGTTTTGCTAGTTGATGTGAGGCTTTTGTAACATGAAAGTTATTTTGTTCTTAGTATTGAAATGTCCACACCAGAAGTTCTGAACAAGTTTACTTGATCAGGATCTGGGAAAAAAAATAAATACAAAAATACCCAGCTTTGGCTAATATGGACCCAAAGAGATTATTTACCAATTACAATTGCATAGTAAATAAAACAATATATTGCAATATATTAACTTAATACAGGAATGTAATTTTTTGTCATATTCTAATTCAAACTTTAAAACAGTTCTTCACTTTTTAAATTTCGGGATTCTTTTTTTTTTTTGATAATTAATAAAGTTAACTGCAAATGTTTTTGATAGTTTTCCTAAGTCAGTTTTTTATCATTTTTATTTATCTTTTAAGATAATAGTCAATTTGACTCTAAATTACCTATTGACTTGATAAGACTAGATTTTTGACACCATATGTAAAAATGAACCATATTGATTTGTTGTTGGTTTTTTTTCAAATCTTATTATTTACATAAAAATAATATAGGAAACGCAATAAAAAAGCAAAAGAAACAACTAAAAATATAATAGTAATAAATGGAAAAAGAGAACAAAAATCACCAAGACTTTAAAGATTTTTCATTTATTTATTTATTAATTGTATTTACTTTTTTTTTTCTTTTTTTTTTTTTTTTTTACATTTTAAAACCCCAACGAAACAAGAGTCATTTGAAATTTCCACCCAAATAAGTAAATAAATATTTCCATTTATTTTTTTTTATTATTATTATTTTTTTACATTTAAAAAAATAAACAAGTGGTCATTGATTAAGTCGGGCAGTGGAGAGAAAAGCGTTGAACAAAGAATGCAGCAGGTGCAACATGTAAGGAACAGACATGGGAATCTTCCCGCACAGTAACAAGACTTTAATATATAACATCTGCAGCTATTTAAAGACAATAATCCATCTACATATTTACACTTACAAACTGTGACTTGTTGCTATTAACTTGGGATTTTCTTCTTTTTTTTCTTTTTTTTTTTTTTGCTTCTGGACGGAAGAATGTCTAAGAGAACTGGGCCCTAGAGGTTTTGGAGCTCTGTGCGTAAACTATCCGTCACGTTTGAGATTAATTACAATAAAACACTAAGTTAGTTGCAAAATCTGCAAATCCCGAGGAGGAAAAGAAATCAATGAATTGGTTCGAGGTCTCAGTAATGCAGAGGATTCAGCAACAGAGATAAATAAAATGTGTGTAGATGAGGGAGCAAAGTCTGTACAACCCCGTTTGGAAAAAAAATAAAAAGTTCAGCTGAGTTCAGAGTCACTTGGAGTCGCTCGCCAGCCTCGGCATGGTCACGGAGCTCATGCTGGACACATGCGGAGGCGGGACTTGGCACATGCTGCACGGACAGGGCATCCCGGTGCCGACGCCCCAGTGCTGGAAGCTGCTGCCCAGGGGCCCCGCGCCTGCGGTGGGCGCTTTCAGGAGTCCGTGATGGGGTCTGACCGACGTGACTGCGGAAATCCCGGGGGCGGAGAGGGAGGCGGTGGAGGCGGCGGGCGGGGGCAGGAGCGGGTGGTGCACCGCCGGGTGCGAAGCGTGGGAAGCCGCCGGGTGTCCCGGCACGGGCCCCGCGTGAGTCATGGTCCCACAGGTCGACGGGTGGAAGCCGCCGTGGTGCCCGCTGCTGCCGTAGATCTCACTGACCAGCCGCTTCATCTCTTCCAGGGAGTTGCTCAGCATCAGGATATAGTTTCTCGCCAAGAGCAGGGTGGCGATTTTGGAGAGCTTGCGCACCGACGGTCCGTGCGCGTAGGGCATGACCTCCCGCAGCCCGTCCATGGCCACGTTCAGGTCGTGCATTCGCTTCCTTTCGCGGCTGTTGATCTTCAAGCGGATGGCCTGGAGCTCGTTCTCCGACAGCAGCTTGCGGTCCTTCTTGGACGCCATGCGCAGCGCCAGCGCCTCCTCGTCGGCGGCGGAGAGGCCGCGCAGACCGGGGATCTCCGACGGGGAGTCGCTCTGCGTGGAGGACACGGCGCCCGAGAAGCCGTGCACGGACTTCTTCAGGGTGGACATGAAGATGTCGTCCACCTCCGGGGAGGACGGTCTGCTTGACACTCGGCTTGTGTCTGAGTCCATGGTCCAGGTCCTGCGCGAAGCTCTGCGAAGAGAGAAACTTTTCAGTAACTGGACTCCAAAACAGACAATGTTGTTACGCATTCTATTTCTATATATATATATATAAATAATAATAATAATAATAATAATAATAATAATAATAATAATAATAATAATAATAATAATAATAATTTAAATGAAAATAGAAATAGCCTAAATAAAAAAAGAAATCCTGACATATTTAAATCATTGCGCAACAATTCGTGTTGTGCAGGCCTTTGTTCTTTACACGCCTATCCACCGGACGTACGCATGAAATAAGTCAATACTGCTCCCTCTACACAATAATAATAATAATAATAATAATAATAATAATAATAATAATAATAATAATAATAATAATAATAATTCTCGGCATGTTTACGCATACAATTAAATAAAACACCTACCAGGTTTATCCAAGCGCAATGACGGTGAGAATCTGCAGTCAGATCCACCTGTTACTCCAAATCGCATCTGACAGCCCATCAGGCGCGCATGCGAGCGGCCGCGGGCTTTTATAGCGGGGCTGAGGCGAGCAGAGGCCGGGTCGCCGGGACAACGCCGCTTCTGTCCCGGCGGCCTCCCAGCGACCAATCAGAGGCGGGCAGGCAGGCGGGAGGGAGACATGGGAGGGTGACGACGGGGTGCTTCAGCCTGATGTAATTACCAACACACAGCCTCAGTAGTAAGTGGAATCTGACCCACTCCTGGCAACACACATGGCCCACTACTGTTAAAATATTTATTATTAGTTTTATTATTGCAAACTCGCAGAATTAGAGCCATTAGCCTTTCGTAGCTAGATTTTATTATTATTATTTTTTACTAAATTATTAACTTAGACCCTCATAAAAAGCACTAAAATAAGAAAATTGAATCTATTTTTTGGTAAAATTATATGCAAATTTAAATTGCTTGAATAATTAATACTTGTATTTATTTTTAATTTGATCTCAAATGTAAACTAGCCTTTCATATGTTTGATTCCTGATTAAAGCAACTTTTTTTGTTTGTTTCTATTGCAAGATTTTATTCATTTATTATTATTATTATTATTATTATTATTATTATTATTATTATTATTATTATTATCGACCCTTACAACAGATGATCAACCAATCGACGCCTAATAAGCATCATACCTTGTTTCCATCTTGCAGGCCCGGCTGGACCTGATGTGCTGCTTTCCGTTCGTGTTTTCCCGCCGCGGCAGCTGCTGTCGAGGAGCATCTTTAAACGTTAATTAATGAAGTGCGCAAAACTGTCTTTAACCGTTATGATCCGCAAGATTTCAATTAGTGGCGGGGTGTGTGTGTGTGTGTGGGGGAGGGGGGGATGTGTGTGTGTGGGCGGGGGGCGGGGGGGTGCGTGGACGGCAGAGTGTGGCCCTCCGCTGCTGCTGGTGGTTCTGGCTGACAGAAGGGCCCCAGGCCGGTGCTCTGCTCTCAGACGCGCTAACCGGAACTGACAGCAGCATTGTCCCGAAAATGCGGCAGGTATTGTGCGGTCGGACGCAATCAGCGCCAATTGCCTCGACAAGTTTTACGTGCGTGTTTTCAGAACCACTTCTTACTACGTAAATGGAAGATGTGGGGGGTCTGCGTCATCGGCTTTAACAGTACACCCTTGTCTTTCAATTCAGACTTGAAATGTGTATATTCTTTCATTTTCATGTTTAATCGTTTTAACATGACGAGACAAAAACAGCAGATTTGTTGTTGTTTTTTTATGATGGCATATTAGCAGAAAAATCTGCACACATAGACCGGATTTTTGGCCCTATAAAGGCAACTGTATGCCTAAAAGGAGCGTTATTAATAGTGTAATATGCGTATATATTAATTTAAAATTTTATATTGAGAAGATAAATAAATTAAATACATGTTTGTCGAGTTATTACCATGGTTACCCGGCCCATTAATCTGACCGCTGCTTTGAAAGGTGACCCAATAGCCTCCAGGTGTCAGCATTTCCAGGTGGACAGAGAAGCTGCATCTCTTTCCCTCCTTCCCTGTCAGGTCTTTTTTTTTTTTTTTTTTTTGCCACTTTACATCCTTAGAATGCTCAGCTTTTGTAACAATCACGTTACAGTGGCCAATCTAAACTTAAAAGAGGCAGTTTCAGAGCCCCTCCCACACTTGTTGCTGTTAGGCCTCCAAATTACATCAGATCGACAGAACAGCCACACATCACCATCAATATGTTCAGGGCTTGTCCACATGAAATAAGAACCTCTCTGGAAAAAACAAAAAAAACAAATCTTTGTAGAAATGGATTCTTCCATTCAAACTCAAAATGCTTCCGTAGCCATCACTGGCCTGTAGGAGGCGATATAAGCAGTCTCCAAATTGCTTGTATGATGTAATCATTTTCAAATAAGTGCAAATAAATTATCCCTACTAAGTGATAGAAAAGAGTTTATGTTTCATAAACTATTTTCCATCTATAGTGAAAAATAGATGACATTTGTGTGAAATCACTTTCAGAAAAAAAAAATTATTGAAAATGGGTCACGTATTCCTGCCTCCACAGCTCTAATCATAATTGATGCTCATAAACTCAGTTTATCACAGACTGGCTTTTGGTTGAACTTCAAACTGTTCACCCCACACATTTGATCAAATTCATGATAGGTCTGTGTAAGCTAAATTTGAGAATGAGACGTTTATATGTGTATATATATATATATATATATATA
>CAEFZY010030772.1:0-18344 GCA_903066815.1 Brachyrhaphis roseni
GTCCACTGACCACTACCTGGTGGTGAGTTGGCTCCGGTGGTGGGGGAGGATGCCGGTCAGACCTGGCAGGCCCAAACATGTTGTGAGGGTCTGTTGGGAACGTCTGGCAGAATCCCCTGTGAGACGGAGCTTTAACTCCCATCTCCAGCAGAACTTTGAACACGTTCTGGGGGAAGTGGGGGGCACTGAATCTGAGTGGACCATGTTCCGTGCCCTCTATTGTCGAGGCGGCTTATCGGAGCTGTGGCCGCAAGGTTGTTGGTGCCTGTAGCGACGGCAGCCCTCGAACCCGTTGGTGGATACCTTTGGTGAGGGATGCTGTCATGCTGAAGGAGTCCTATCGGGCCTTTTTGGCCATTTGGTATGCTGAGGTGATTGAATATTATCTATGTTTAAGCAGAGTAGCTACAGACTCAGTAATATTTACAGAAAAGCTCATATGTGCAATATGTGTGGTGTGTGCAATTTTTACATGAATGGATTTACAGAAATATGGCTGTTGGCTTGCATAAAGTCTAGATCAGATGATAAAGTATCAGAAGAAATTATGAAACATCATTTGTATGTATTCACATGTCACTGTAAGGTAGAAATGCCTTATGGTTTAACAGAAATATATATAACTATTTCCTTTAAGTGAAACTGAACAGTATGAATCTGAACAACTTGAAGTAAAAATGTGCTGTGGTTAGTTTAAAATACTTTGTGAAAACTTGTAGCTCTCACTTCAGTTTTTTAGTTTGTTGCTAGCACTCTTTAAGTCTCAAGTAACTAATTAGATACTTCCTACTTAAATTTGGTACACATCCATACTGCTGAAAAAGGCCCTGTGGCTGAGACATCGCAAAAGTGGAGACAGCAGTTACATGCCAATGCTTTTATAGTGTGTATATATTAAATATCGGTTGAGTAAACTGGTTCGTTTGTGAACAGCTCATTTAAGCTGGGGAACAGAGCCACAGATCGTAAAAAACAGATTGAGGAAATAAAAGAAAAAACTAAAAGGTCAAGGTTACAAAAAGTCTAGAAAATGGGAAGAATAGAGAAAAGGACAGAGATGAACAGCAGCTATCACCTAATTTCTTTCCTTCTGTATGAAGGGACTAATCCTCAGAAGAATGGACACTGATAGAAGTGTGCTGGAATCAGTAGAAACTACGAGAAAAAAAAAAAGTTTCTCTATTTTTCTACTGCTTTCCTCCATAATTTCTGGATGTAGTACCTACTGCATTGAAATTCAATAAACTATTTCCTCTTCATTGTGTGTCTTTTTGTACATAATTATTAATTTACTTTACATTCATTCAATATGACTATTGTTTAAACTCGAAATTCTCATTTAGGGAGAACCCTGATTTTCAGTGGTACTGAGGTATACACAAAAAAGTATACAGAAATAGTGATGATTGTAAATCACTGACATTGGAATGAATCAAGTTTAAATAAGAATTTAATTATCAACATGAAGAGTTAATTTACAATTGCATAATGAAACTGCAATAGAAATGATATAAATGGTGAACAGATGTGGTCCCAGGGGAGTTCCAACGGATACACCTTTGTAAACAAAACAAAAACTAAACATTTACTGTATTAAAGAGGTAATTCCCAAACCAAAATAATTAAATGTAAAGGTTGTTACAAAATGTGAAGACGACAGTTGGTGTTAAAGGAGCTACTGATGATCAGTGGCAAAAGTTTTTTTGAATGTAACACTTTGAACACCAGGTATAGACACAAAAAGTAGCATAAAAAGGGATGGAAAGCAGATGATGAAACTTGAACTTCAGTTTGCATTTGATAGTATCCAGCCCATGCAGGTTTGTACTTTTGCACCTCACAGAGCTGTCCACAGGTTTTGAAAAACACAGTAGTAATTTATCAGTGAGTTACATCTTCCCATTATCAATTTTTCAGCTCTTTAGCCAATCAGAACCAACTATTTTCCTTTTTATGTTGCTTTCCTTGCTTGCAATAGTTACTGGAAACATACATGTGTTTTTCCACTGGCTTCTCTGCCAGACAATATTGAATAAGCATTTCGTAGCTCTGTATTTTGAATGTCCATGTCAACCTCATTGTTTCCGACAGCAAGGCAGATGAATTTGTCTTGCATGAAATAACTCTTCCATGTGTTCTTGCTGTTTGCTTTTATTTTTATATGTAAGCTCTGTGTAATGACTTTGTCAGGCAATTTCTGTTTTTTTCTAAAACAACAATCCAACATTCAAATATATACTTCATTATGTGACTCTGTTTTTTATTGCTACTTTCATTCAGTTGCTAATGTTGTAATTCAGTGTCTAATGCAGCGCTCCCTAACATTCATTCTCAGGCCCCACTGGCAGCATTTTTAAAAAGTGTCCCTGATCCAGACAAATAATTGCATTACCTGCTCAGCATGCCATCAAGTCCTGCAGAGGCTTGCTAATAACCCATTTACAGTGTTCTGCAGCAGATAAACATCTACTAAACTCTGGACAGAATGTCCTAATGATGAGGGTCAACAAATCTAATAAGTTGAAAGTCGAGGCAAAATATTTTAAAAAAAAAATGTTATTTTGATGACATTGTTATTGTGAGGCCTGATGCCTGTGGGTATCAGAGTAACAGTGCTGGTAAGACAAACAGCAGAAAAGACAAAATTGTACTGTTTCAAACTCAGTACGGGCCTGTAACTCATGAGTAAGCAAGACTTATAGGCCCAAACACAACTGAAAAAGAGGAAGTGGTAAAAAATTATGATAGAACTCTTTTATGCTCATCTTTATTTACAGTAAGCAATAAATGCAGTGAATAAGTTCACCTCTCTCAGTATTGGGCACTCCAAGGTTGATAGTGGGTATGGAGGCATCAGTGACATCGCTATAGTACTCTAAATAAACAGCGTGTTTTTCCCAGGTGGACTTCACTACTGGTACTGTGAGGAAGCAGAGAAGAGAAGCAAAAGATCACCATTAAACTCAGACATCAACCTTTAGGAACTACAGAGTCAAACAGATCTTTTTCAGGGTTTCCCCTAGAAAATCTGCTAAGTGGTGGAAAGGGCACTGGGGCCGCCAGCCAGTAGCCCACTGTGTTTATGTGTTAAAAAAATGTTCAAAGTTAACAGGAAATGAAAACATGACTAGATAGTTATGTTACTGGAAGATATTACTGACAATACTTCAACACCAAAAAAGACAATAAAAAAAATACAATTTTAAAAAAATATTATATAATATATATATACACCTCTCAGTATTATTAATGATTTCTTGTACGCTTTTGAACCTTGGATAATATGAGTTACAACATTTAATTTCCCCCTGGGATCAAAGTGTTTTTGAAATAAATTGAATAAGCTTTACCAAGTTGCAAGTGCTGACAGAAAGCCAAGCGCATGTCAGAACAGATGTAGAACAACAATGTGTAAATGCACACGCCATGCATCAGTCTTTGTTCACATAGACAGCGCGATTGGTGCGTCCCCCCTCTAACCCAGTTCAATGCATCAACTATAAATCTAGCTTAATCCGTCTTTACTTTCACTATTACTAGTGTATTTCATCCATCCATCCATTTTCTAACACCCTTCTCCCTAGTGGGGTCGGGAGGTGCTGGTGCCTATCTCCAGCTAACGTTCCGGGCGAGAGGCGGGGTTCACCCTGGACAGGTCGCCAGTCTGTCGCAGGGCAACACAGAGACAGACAGGACAAACATACACACTCACACCTAGGGAAAATTTAGAGCTATTACTAGTGTATTACAAACCCTATTTTAAAACAATTGACACTTACCACGTCGGGGTTTCAATAAAGATCGGCGGCCCGCAAGGATTGTAATACACTGGAAGAAACCCTGGCTCTTTAGTAACTGAAACCAGATTAATGGTTGCCATTTTAAAACCAAATTTGTCAAAGTGTCTCCTTGAAAGGCTTGATCCTTAAATCATAGAAGACTGCTTTTAATTAAGGGATAGAAAGGATAATGCTCTCGCACTGCATATTAATCTGGATAAGAGTATTATCTATATGATGAAGGCAACAAGATGATGACTTTCAATTAGAGTTAAATCAAACAAACTAAATTTTGATCCATTACAAGAGGGACCAGTTTTGTATTCATTTATTCCTAAACACATCTCTGTATTATCAAAATGTGGAGAGGACACTGTGACATTCTGCTATGCAATTCTAATAAGCTGAGCTCAAACCAACGCACAAAAAAAGCAAATCTCTCCACTCTGCTTCTGATTATGTTAATTGCTGTAAAATAGCCTGTCGGCTCATTTTGAACCAAAAAAAAAAAAAAAAGACACCAGTGTTTTGGATGATTACACAAGCAGCTAAAATTTAAGCAGAAAATTTAGATGAGGATGTAAACTTCAATAGGCAGCCTGCACCTGACTGAACCGTTTAGCAACAGGTACTAAATTAACAAGTGAAATAGAAGAGACCAAATTTAGGTAATTGGAAGCTATTCACCTGTAACCATCTTTAAAGAAAACAGAACTGTATCTGAAACTTAAAATATTAAATACAATGCCAGGTAAAATCAGTTTTGTACTTTAGCTACATTTCAACCTTAGAGTTTGATTAATTTTACTGGGATTGTATGTGAATGGCTAGCAACAACAAGTGAAAGGAAATCCTAGCCTTGGAAAAAAAAAAGAAAAGACTGAGCCATTGTTAAATCCAAAAATCACACAGGGCTTAAATTGATCACACTTTGCAAACTCAACTTAGAAAAAATCTTAACCCTAGATGGTAAATTAAGCAGAGCTGGTTTAAACATACCACAGATGATAGACATAAATGCAGATATTTAGTAATATCTGCATTTATAGACCACTAGATGCCAACAGAAAGGTACCAATGTGATATGTGGTATGTGTAGAATATGCATCAGCAGGCATTAGTGGAATATATACAAAGACTTTGTGTCTGAGATGTTTTTACAACAGTCTAGTTGTAAAAAGAAGTAGAAGTAGTTAGAGGTATACGATGACACATTGTCCAACAGAAGACATCCATCACAGATTTAATACTCACCTCGCACTGAATGATACTTTTCACAAGTTTTCACAGCAACAAATATATTATTCTTTGATACAGGATTCCCCTGGAACAGAAATAGAAAGACTGTTTGTTTTAACAACAAACAAAATTCTGAAAAAACACATATGTTTACAAACTGTAGGCATTCAGTGAGTTTTTTTAAAAGCCTCTAGTTTATCTTTGCTCTCCAACTGGACAGAAAAGAACTGTTGAGAGAAATTTGTATCACTGAATACAGTTTTAACATATTTGTTATCTGAGGAAACGGGAGAAAATTAAGCATAATTTAAATTGAAAAAACAAAATAAAAAGTGGCATGACATTGGCAACAGGGTGAGCACGACTTATACTTTCACTGTGACCAATAAGTCACAACCGAAAAATATCAAAACACAATGATCTTGGAAAAAAACAGTGCCAAACATAATTTCAAACACATTCATACCACTTGAGCTTCTACAGATTTGTCTCATTAAATTACAAGCTTAATGTTTTTTACTAAGATTTTATGTGACAGACTGACAAAAAGTAGCAAATAAATGTTTAGTGGAAAGCAAATAATGAGGGGAATTTGAGATAGTTTGGAAATAAACATTTTTTTTCACTCTGTCTTGACACCCCTTAATAAAATTAATTGTCCTTTTCTGTAATTTAATTTCAAAATGGTGCAGCTGTTCAAGGAAAGCCTCAGAGCTTTATCAGAAAACATCAGTAAGCAATTATGAGATACTTAATGTTGGTCTAACACATAAAATCTCAAAGTTTTTGAAGTTTGCAATAGTAATGTGAGAAAATATGAAAATGTCCAAAGGGGTATGACTGTTGTATGTATGACTTAACAAACCTATCCTGGCATATCCTGTTTATGCAGACATTTAGTTTGTATTATCACAAACAAAATCACATGTTTGAGGATTTTATCAATCGTTCATGGTTTACAGTTTAGCAGTTCCTAATATGTCTGCTTTCTTTTTAAGCCCCAAACATTCATATCATAAGACTACATACATTTTTTGATCCAGTAAATGCTTTTTGTTTTTACCTCTGTCCTAAATCAGCTAATCTTTGAAGCCCTACTAGGTTTTGTTATTTACTAAATGCTTAGTACATAGTGTGCTTGGGGAGCTGAAAGTGTTTCCATTTGAGGAAGCAGCTAAAAAATATTCTGCATAAATAAAACTTTAATCAATGGCCTTCATGCCATTCAAAACAAATATTACTGCCATTTATCTTGTTTGTTTGATTACCTTCAATATGTTTCAATAATTTGGTTGTCAAGAAAATTTTGAATTATTCATTTTCAAGAGGCTTAGCCCAATAAACCTTTAAAGTTATTTCTACTATTTAACCGAATTTATTTATTTAATTTTTGTATCCTCTTATATCAACATATTTGTTTATAATCAAAACAAGAGTTGCACATACACAGTTGGGCAGGTAGTTTATGAATTTGGTTGCACAGTTGTCTCTTGTCTCTGTACAAAACTCTGGAACTGTGGTCAGCTTTGGTCCTCTTCCTTCCTCCCAGATAAGCAAAGCAATCTATAAAAAAGGAAAAAAAATTAAAATGTGACAAAATGAAAGACAAATATTGGATATTTGGATAATTAGTTGAAACACAGAGTAGATTTTCACATCATCAAATGGTAGCAAATGTTGAAATCTACAGAAGAAAAGTTGGAAAAATATGTTCTCTTTCTCACACATGCACGCTCATTAAATTTCTCTGAGTCTTCTTTTAGGTCATTGGAGATTTTCAAATTGGAGAAGACTTCAAAATGTAGAACATTTTTGAAAAGGATGGCCTGCATTTCAATTAGATTATTCCAGCACAGTTTGCTACGTTCAAGAAATAATGTCTCCAGCTAGTCTGGAAATCAAGAAAGTAAAATTCTTCAGTTTTACTTGAAATGTCTTTGAAATTTCATACAAATTAAAATCCAAAAGTTGTACCCAAGTTCATGGTAAAAAAAACTAAACACCTGAAGCGTAAAAACTCCCTTAGGGTGTCTGCATATCACAAGTCCCGATAACCTGCATTGCAGTTTAAGGGGTGAAAATACTTTTGCAACAAGAAACCATCCTTATATGTTTTTTGTTTTGTTGCTTTGTTTTGTTTACAATATAATCAATATATTCTCTGAATATACAGGCTCCTCACTAATGCCTGACAATGATGACACATGAAAACATATGAAAACATAACTGTTTTGTAGCAGATAAGTTTTAACATGTGCCATGAAAACATAGAGGTTGACAAAGCCTCCATCAAACCTCTAGAAGTGGTTTCGAGTACCTCGTGGGTCAAGTCGATGGTAAAATCCGACTTCAGATTCTCAGACTGAATCCGCTCAGCCAGTCTGAAACACAAAAGAGATGATGTAAGCTTTACTGCTAGTGGAAGCTGAAACCAGGCAGTGAAAGGAACAGAAAATGAATGAGAAATTAGTTTTTGGAAGGGGTTAGCTTTCAGCAAATCTGAAGGTTGAGACTGCATCCAGTAAGCGAGTGATCTAATTAATAATCTAATAGTGGTTTTGAAGAGTAATGTGAAGAATTTATGAGCACTGAATTTTTTATTAGAGAAGGGACTCTAATTGATAATCATAAGGTCAATAATTTAATTTTAGAGAAAAATAAAATGAAAAGCTTAATGTGGGCAAAAAGACTGGAGGAAAGAACTGAAACAGGTAATTTTCACACATTTCCAGACACGACAGACTATCTCACACACCTTCGGTGCAGCGCAGCACTTAAAGCCCAACCAGCTGCTGGGTCAGGGTAACCAAAAGAAGTGGGGTCTTCAGAAAAGGCGTAGTGGTGAACAATGGAGGGCTTGTTGTCATGGAGACGCTGACCCAAAAACCATTCCTGTAAATAAGAAAATGGGAAAAAGATTTTCTCAGTTGGTTTTCAAAATTACTGTCTGTAATCCACATCCAGTCTTTCATCAATAAACAATAAAATAAAAGTCTCACCTCTTGGACCGGATATCTTTTAAGAACTTTTTGCAGAACATGCAAAATAACCAACGTTTCCTCTTCTATGAACAAAAACCAGGATGCCGATTCGCCATAAATAGCAAAGAGACTGGAAAGATGTCAAGGAAGTCATTAAGTTATTCCCTATATTTCCCACAGAGGAATATTTACAACAAAAGTCTGGACAATAAAACATTTGCGATTTTATGACTTGTTTAACGTCGCAAATGGTGCATTAAACACTCACAGTGGAAGAACAGGAAAAATGCTCCAGTTTCCTTCATAATCTGACAGCTCATGGAGGAGGAGAACCACTGGAAGCCCCTATGTGGATTAGAATAAACAGATTGTAGTTCTTAAAAATAATTAAATGTACTTGGAATATAAAGTGTATTAACTTCCTTTTTAACACACAACCTAAAAAACTCTTTTCATCCTTAAACCATGAAAACAAGACAAAGAAGTACATGTAGCACATAAACTATATAGAAAAAAACATTTTTGAATCAATGCCTGAAATTTTTAGACGTGCATGTCCAATTTACCACTAGGAGGCGCTGTACTGCAAAAGACTGGTGATTTTATCCAAAAGTTGTAAACATTTTTACGCAGACTGTATTTAGAATATTGAAAATAAACGGTTAGGTAGATTTAAAATTTTAGGCTTATTGTTAAAAAGCAGTGCACCAGTGGCTTCAGTGTGAGAGTAAATGATTACAGACAATTTAATGATTAAATGAGCAGACATTCAAAACGTGTATTTCCTTTAATTTAGCTCAATTTAACTTTAATCTGTTTTCCCCTAAAATGTTTAGATAATTAATTAATTTAGATTATTTAGAATATAAATTGTTATAGGTTAACCTTTGAACTAATTTATTAATATTTAAAGATGTCCTATACAACAAAATAGGGCATCTATTTTTTTCTTCAAAAACAGTTTATCATTTATTTTTTCATCAGTAACGCTATTACTATTATGTTCCAGGGAAAAAAATACACATGGATTGGCAATCTGAAAAAGCTGAGGTCCGAAGCACACAAAGGAGCCTCCGGTGTATTCCTGTACAACTGACTATATATCACAGAAAGGAAAAATCACGCACAAATAGACAGAATATTAAAAGAAATAAAATGGCCACAGAGAAAAATGTTAAAAATGAGCACATTCGAGCATGAAATAATCCAATAGTGATGCAATTAATCACAAATATACAGAAAAAGAGGTGTAGAGTTGACAAACTGAGAGAAAAGCAACAAAATTTGATGAAAAATTAGTGCAGCTAAAATGTGACAAAAATAAACAAAAAGCACAGAAATAAATGCTAAATCTACCCCTGGCAGATTTAGGTTCAAATTAATCTGTTAACTTTAGCAACATGTTTGCACTCACTAGAAGTAATACTAACATATTGAGGAGGCCCAGGCAGAGTCCAGGCTTGAATCTAATAGACTTTAAAGAGTTGGAGCTCATCACCAAAGATAAATCATCATAAAATCAGAGGAAAGATTAAAACAAAAACAAAAAAAGCTACTCAGCAGGTATGTAAAGGGTTTAGTAGCTCTAATGTCACCTTTTTTCCTATTGAATAATGAGAAGGGTAAGTAATATTTAACATGCCTTTAAAAAATTTAATGTAGATCTTTTTTTTTTTAATTAAAACTTACTTCATATAGTTCAGTTGTCCTTTGTGAGATATCCATCTTGCTTCCTTTTAAAAACAAATTTCCTAGTTAAATGTTAATAAATATATATACCTAAGTCTACTAGAGGTATGAATAATATTGAACTCATCTGTGGAAAAACATGTTTTTCTTTCCCTTCACCCTACATTTTTGGATTATCTTTGTAAAGTTTATAGACTAAGCAGAGACTTTGTGGGTTCACTTTTAGTTTCCAGCTTTAAAAGGAATAAAAGAAAGACTTTCGAACTAATCCACAGTCTTTAACAATGAAGCTTGTAGTCAAGTCTGAGTGAATTACACCTGAGAAGTAAACTAAAGTGTACAACATTCGGAGCGGAGCCATTCAAATATAAACCAGTGTTCTAAACTCCCTGTCCAAAGAAGAAAGAATGGGGAAAAAAATGACATGTTGGATTAAATCATATGAACCGAGCCGAAGCTGAGATATTGTCTTCTAAATTGACCCACACAGCATTTAATATCCTTTCTCAGCAATTTCTTAATTAAGAACATCTTTACAGTCTGCTTCTGATATGGAGCTTTGAGCCAGTTATGCTGTCATTTGGAACGAAGCTACTATATTTGATCGCCTTCCTTATAAAATGACTAATGTGGAAAAGCTAACAAATCTTTTCCCAGTACCCATTTATAGGCCTAATTTTTTTCAGTATCTGATAGAATAATGGATATGCAGCTAAATATGGATCTAATAAATGACTGAACATTGCTTTCCTGTCTGATATTCCTCACTTAATCTAAACCACTCTAAGACTTGGATTTGCATAACAAAGGAAAGTTTTTCAGGCTCCAGAGATTGCCAACAGACACATGACAAAACAAAACCAGCAAGTACATCTGGTTACGTGGCTTTAAAAACTGGAAGAATCCAATGTAGCAGATTATGACACATGCATTATATTTCTCTATATATTTTCATAAACACATTGCATTTGAATCAGCCAAGCTCTGATTAGGTTGCCTAACAAACTGGATGAGAATGAAGAGACTACGTGACCACAAATAAGCATTTTGATATTTTTACTCATTGGATTTTGAATAAAAGTTCAACATTTAAGCAGCTAAGCTAACCCCAGGTGTCGGCCTCCTCTTCGAACTCTTGACAAGCAGCAAACATCTGTTTGTAGCTTTCCAGTTTACATTGATTTGAGTGAAAACAAGTTACCTGATAGACCATTTTATTTCAAAAAAAGAAAAAAAAAATTTTACTTGGCCTTTGGTGCAAAGATTTTATCATGTTCCAACTGAACAAGTAAGACTAGTACGAGAAATACATTCGGAAGGAATAATGGTTCATATTTTTTAATTAACATAACTTGGTTTATGAGTGCACAAAAAGGTTTTAACAAACACATGAGGCCTAAATGATGCGGCTGAAGAGATACAGACCTAAAACATTTAATTACAGCTGGTAAGGCAAAAATAATCTCATTATAAATCAGTGAGGAGATTTTTGTTCCCTTATAATTGATAAGTTGGTATGAGAGGAAGACAACTATATGAATCAAACCAAGATGATGCTGTGCATATTTTAGTTTCAACATTAACCCAGTAGTTTCACAGCCCATTAACAAGAAAAAAAAATTATAACTATATTAGAGAAAAGGTGTTTGTCACGTTTAAAGCCTCTTTGAAATTAAAACAAACATTCAGTTAAATTTGTCAGCAAATGAACACACAATGCAAAACCTCCTCTACAATGGAGGGCCCATCAAGCAGAGGCAGGTATTACATCTTGGAAAAGCGACACAGTCTGTCACGGCAACATGTTCACATCAGATGTGCTAGTCGTGAGATTCTCAGCATGTCTCTGACCACTTCTAGGAGATGTAGCACCCATTACCGCCGCGAACAACTCTGTAGGAGAAAATGAAAGGTTTCCCCTTTTTTTTTGCATGAAAAAATATTCCTCCAGGCAAGAGAAACTTTTTCTAGCACCTTCCATTCTTTATTTATACACACTTCCACCCATATTAAACAGCATGGGAAGGCATTTGATTGTTATGCTGAGCTTTTTTAAAAGCAAACTGCTCAGTCAGTCAGATTCTGGCTCCCTCTAGTTCAGCCTCCAGTACTAATGCAAAAAGCTCTGCAGTTATCTTTGACAAGGATGTTTCCTTTAAATACCATATTAAATAGCATTTTTAGACATCTTTCTTTCATCTGTGCAATATTGCCAATCTATATGCTGCAACTGAGTGATGCTAATCTTTATTATCAAGAAGCCCAAGTGAGCCAAACGTCTTCAGCTTCTCCAAAAAGTTAGAGTATGAGTTCTGTTGAGAATTAGATCATATTTCTTAAATTTTAGCTCCTTTTTATTGTATTTGTTTGCTTTGGGTTTCTGCTAATCCTTCCCAGACCCCCAATTCACTGATACTGAGCAGCAGATGGCCACGCTTACTGAGCCGGGTTCTGTTACAGGGTTTCCTGTTAAAAAGGAATCGTTATTTTCCACCAAATGCTTCAGAATGAGAGATTACTGGACTTCCTTGGATAATGTTTTAGTATTAGGTTGTAAAAATACACTGTGGTATCATGTGAGCATTCTTTAATATGTTTATCCACAAAGGATTAAGTGTTTTGCGTTAATGCTGCCGCTAGGGGGTAGTGTTGTCATACTGAGGTTAATTTTTGCATCTTTTCACCCTGCAGATATAATTTTAGGGTCATCCTATTGCTGGTGTGTTACAATACTTTTCACACCTTCAAAGATACATTTCTGACCTGGCCCCAGATGGTTTGCCACGTTTTCTTTTTTTCAAAATTAGAAGTTACCACAAATGTTTGGATAATATTGCATAAAAATAAATTGAATTTGAGTCTGTCTATATGATTGGTCTAATTTGATAATGAATGTCTGTATAAAACATTTTTCTTAATATTACATTTTTGTAAATTATTGTGATACAAGGGAAAATAAATTGAACTAAACTCAAATTTCTTTAGCGAGAAGTACAAAATGTTAAAACGGAAAACTTTGAAAAAGTGGTACAGAAACGTCTTTCTATATTGACATAATTTTTGTTGTTTTGACATTTCACTAATGATCACTAAGCAACTTATTTAAATTAATTTATTATGATGGAAGTTTATCACATCATGGAGCTTCTTCTTTAAACTGCAGAATACTTTAAAGAGTGGCTGCATTGACACCAAAGTGATTCTTGGTACTCGCCATCCCTGAAGTTCAAGTCCTGTTTCTCATAACCCACACATTCTGTCTCAGGATGAAGTTGGTGTGTAAATCATCAAAAACATATGGTTATTGAAAACAAAAATCTCAGGGTTGTCAAAGGCAATCACTGCTCCCAGTACGCTGCCGTGGAACAGTTCCTTGATGTTCTTACAAACACACCATTTGCAGCTGAAGGGTTTCCAGCTGACAAACTACATTTATTGTTTACGAGCTGAAGTGATTTTAGATGACACCACCCCACCAAGAGGTTACAAGATTACAAAAAGAGTTTGTTCAAGTTTCAGAAGTGAAATGTAAAATTTTGAACTTTAAGACCTATACCAATTCCAAAAAAAAACTAACCAATAAACTAGTTAATGATTTATGTCTAACAGAAGTGAAATGCCATGTGACTCAGTGCTTTTTCAATTAGATTACTCAACTCGAAAGTCTTTCTCAAAGGAGAACACAGATCAGCATGTTGCAGCAAGGTGGATCCCGTACACAAGTACAAGTGAGCGACGTATTAATTCAAATTATTAGAGGCATGGTTCTTCAAATGCCTTATGCACCTCTGTTATGTTTTACCCATTAACGCAATGAAATTAACTTCACACCTGTTAGCCAACATCTTAAAACCTTGTTTTTATAGGAACCATCAATAAAATACACTTTTCTAATGACAAAGGAACTGCAAGAAATTGTGAAAAAATATTTCAGATTCCATCCCCTAACCTAGGAAAAGCTGATTTTGTAATTTTTTTCCCCAAGTCATTAAATCTAACGCCATAAATTTGTCATGTTTTTCAGCTGTCTTATGTCAAAAACATTGTGCAGAAGATCAACTTAATCATTCTTAAGCCATGTAATTTTGAATTAAGAAGAATTAACTAGACCTTACTGGATGGTGTTTAAAAGAATATATTAATTTTTTCTTTATGCCTTCATCCACTTTTTTACCTTTTATTTTAAGAAGTAACATTTTATATCTTGGAGTAATTTTAATGTGAATGTTTTGATCAAAATTATATTTTACTTCAACTACAGAAGGAAAATATGTTCATGGTTTCAACATAAACCTGAAGACCAAAATCAGAATTAAAATTTCTTACAAAGTAGAATCAGCCAAGGCAGCAGCAATCAGTGCATCATGACACATATGGAAATTCATTTTTCACTGGATGCTGTAGTAAACATTGAAGCCCCCGCAACTTTTTTGTGACTGAGACTGTAGGAGGGATGTATAAACATCTCAAGCAAACATCAAGTTCTAAACTCTGAGTCCTTAATTGCTCAAAAAATATTACCTCCCCGAGATTAGCCGCATCCTGCAGAATCTTTTCCTTCCTTTGGTAACCACGTTGGGCATGGTAGGAGTTCTTCTGACTTTGAATCACTATTACCAACTCCTCCAGTGCTGTCCACAAAAAGTGAAATCCAGAAAAGAAAAAATAAGAATTTTAAATTCCAGGTTTACTCTCACTCATATTTAGGCCTTTAAATATAGCATGTAGACATAGAATAGAATAGAATAGAATAGAATAGAATAGAATAGAATAGAAACAGCTTTTAATGTCTCACTAAGGAGAAATTCAGGTGTAACAGCAAAATCAGATATTAAGGTTCACACAAAAAGTTCTTAAAGTGTTAAAACAATATATAAAAACAAGATTAACAATAGCAACAATCATAGTAATAATATATAGTACAAGCTATGACATAAAAAATACTGTGCAGTTATTAGAAATAGAAATATCAGACTGACGATATTGGCTAGATGTGCAACAGAGTCAGATTACTTTTTCAAAAATGTAATGCAATGTAATATATGAGGAGTATTTTATGAAGTCCAATCTAACTTTCAGCAACAAGAACTATCAGCCTATTCTTTAAAACTCTTTGAGTTCCAAGTTTCAAACTTATGGCACAGAGATTTTCATTTAGACTCTGCCACCCTGGGAAAATAGAAATCTACAGCAACAAAACTTCAGGAGGAAATTAAAATGTTGTCAGTGCTCTCCATGAAACCGATTTCATTTTCTAAATGACTGTTTACTACAAAGCATCAAATCACTTGGAAATAAACACCACACTCACCAGCAGAGCCCTTTGCAGGCTGATCCTCGTGATTTGAAGCCTGCAGGGAGACACAAGGTGGGACACAAACCAGTGTTACAAAAAATATGTATTGGTAAGTCACTTTTACTAAATTAATGTCTGGAAATGAATTTGTATCATAAACAGTTTTATAATTCAAAAATCTGGCAGAAGGATGATTTAAAATAAACATCTAGTAAATTCTTGCAAGCAAAAGAAATATTTTCAATCCGTTTCAAAGGTTTAAAAAAATAGTGTCTACACTACAGCTATTAAAATGTTTAACGTTTATATTGATTGATTTTTTTTATATTTATAGTGATTTAAAGGGAAAAAAACCAAATATATATTTAGAAATATGCAAAAAGTGTGGCGTTAAGTTTTCAATCACTACAGAGGAATAATTTCCTTTTCTTATATCATAGTAAAATTAAAGACAAAATTACAATTCAAATCAACAATACAGTGAACCTTTTGAATTAATTAAACTGATAAGAATATGCCCAAAAATATATTCCAGACGTCCTAATTAAAATCAGAACCGACGTATTTTAACTTTATTTTAATAGAGACTTTAACTTTGAAGTTTATATCAACGTCACTTCCGCTCGTTAGCCGACAGTCTACCGAAGTGTTTCCAGCTTGATGTAGCGAGTTAGCTAACGCTGACTGAGTGCAATTACAGCATTTACTGCACTTACCGAGCAAAAGAAAAAACACAGCGACCAGTTCACAGCCATTAACCACATTATGCTGAGACATGATAGCCGTGGCTGCTGCTTTACCGACCGAGGACCGGCTTACATCATTCCTGAGCAGACTGAGCTGTATGGCGCTGCCAGTCCACTTGCCTGTAAAGCGAGGGTTAGTTACTGCGAAGTTGTAGCGGCCTCTAGTGTACATTGTCATATGTGAAAATCACTATAGTTCCAGTTTGAATGCTTTGCCAATGAAGCCTCCGACTCCCCTCGATGTTTTTCACTCCAACGGTGATTGATTTCAGGTGCATTCAGGCGTAATATACAGAAAGTGAAGAAGAATAATTGTAAAAGAAAATCATTAAGCCTATTCTAAGTCAGGCGTTTTGACTTGAATACATAGAGAAAACGTTTCTCTATTCAATGGGCCACATTATTCTACTGCAGTGATAAAGGACTGTGCTCCCCAGCTATGTAGGATTCTGCAGCACTTATAAAACTTTGGCCTAACCATGTTCCTGTGCTTTGGAGGACATCCCACCTGCTGGCCTACCGTCACACGTTCTAAAATACCTGGAAGGTATAGGCCCCTCTGAAAAAGAATATAATCAACTTTCAGGACCGACTGCAGTTAGATTATCACATAGGTTGGGAATTAAATGCACCATCACACACCCGCTTTAACAAACAAGCCATTTAACATAATTCATCCCCAGTCTCTTGACAACATAAAACTCCAGAAATACTGTTTTGGCTTTTAGTTTTTATATAACATCCCTGTATTTTCACTAGCTGTCCCTTTGAAGACTGCCCATGCTTTTAAGTCTGCTGCCATCTCAAGGATTAGAGATACTCTTCATTTGGGAACAATTTCCTTATATGTGGATACGAGACAGATGATTTGAAATAAGTAAAGTATATAGGTTAAACTGGAAAAGACATCAAGCAGGAGCTGGACTTGGTTTTCCCCTCTTAGACATTTTGCAGTTATGCACTTTGAAACAAACATCTTTTCACATGTTGGGAAGGAAAATTATTAACCTACCGGTGATGATTACCTTAAATCTCTGTCAGAGGCAGTCATAAAAAAAAGCATGCTGGATGGCATGGTTAGTGCAGCAATTTTCTTTATCTGAGAGAGACAAAAGCTGAGATGTTTGACTATGACATTCAGTGTTGAACTTTCTGTAAAGCAACTACATCTTACCAAAACAAACATTTGTGTCAAACACATTGATGGATTGGAAATTACCTGTGCTTATTATTAGCCAATGAAACTAACATAAACTCTAGATTATCTAGAGACAAATGTTAAAACATATATAAAAAACATATGTCCAACATCTGACCTTGCTCCTTGATCATGTTGGAACACAGAACAATTATGTTATAATCAAGTCGCCAATCTTCAAGAGAATGGCTGAAATTTTAAAAAGTGAAGGAGGTGCAATGGTCCAGTCAAAGTCCAGACATGAGCTTGATCTCAGAGTTGTGCTTAATCCAAAGCCTGGGACCTAATGGACTGATACAACTTTATGTAAAGACTGTGTTAGGTCAGTAGCAATGAAAAAGACCAATGAGGTCATAGAAAGGACAGTCAGTTTCCAGTTATTACTGGAAAAAGTTAGGTCAACCCAGTGAATGATTAATGATCGGGTGTATCTATATTTACTGACTGTGTCTGCATTTTTATTTTGTTTATCACCAAACACGGTATAACAGTGCAGCGTGTGTTTCATCTGAGGATAGATTTATCTAATTTGAAGATTTTTTTATGGTTCACAGCCCCAAACATCCAATAACAAAATAACTCTTAATATTTTTTAATATTCTTTGCACATTCAACCACATAGTGTGTGTCTATTAGTGAAAGTTTTTGGTTACCTATGTAACAGAATGGGAAAAAAAGTCAATTAAAATCTAATAAAGGTCAATTAGTCTTTGCAACGTCTACTCATACGTAGATCAAAATGTAACTCATTTTAATTTCCTCATATCAAAAGATTCTTGGCACAAAAGAGCTGGCAAAATGTTCACCAGAGGAGCAAACAGAATATTAGATGAAAAACATTGTTTTGAGTTGCACATATTTTGCATAAATCAGGTGAAGTATCCTATAAAGAAATGAGAGATGTGTGTACAAAGGCATGGTGTAACACGCAGCAGAGGTAACAAATAAATAAAAGGGACAGTAAAATCAGGCTGGAAAGGTATAGTGTTCTTAAAGCCAATAAGTATTCAAAAATAAATCCTATCATTTTACTAGAAAGGTGTCAAGAACAAGATTGGAAATAAAACCTAGCGAGGTTTCACATCAAAACATAAAACACACAAAATTGTGCAATTATGTTAAGATGACTCTGTACTAAATTTTATTTACAGAAGTTAACAGCAAACATGAACTAATTTTCTTTATAAAAGGTCAACATATTTATTTATTTCTGAGTATACAAAGATCAAGGTGACTGAATAAAAAATTCTGGCTAAAGAATAGGCTTCACTTGCTCGACACTATCTATGGTCATGAGCTTTGGGTCATGACCGAAAGAACGAGATCGTGGATACAAGGGGCTGATTCAGGGTAACCTGTGATCTAAACATGTGTTGGTCTAACCAACATAGATTTTCCTTTCGTGTACATATCGGG
>CAEFZY010030775.1:0-64030 GCA_903066815.1 Brachyrhaphis roseni
ATTTTTTGGAGTATGCGAGAGGTTTTGGTAGTGTGTGAGAGACAAAACGTAAATTTTGTCCTAAACGGCCCCTCATACTTGTCATTTCCTCTTGACACTCCCCTGACATGGCCTTTCAGTTTACCACATCATGTACAGCAGGCAAACAACCTTATATTGCAAGTTTAATGATGTAGTCGCTACATATGAAAGTAAGAATGCATCTTGATTTTGGATGAATACAAATCCACAAATACAGATTTTTATTAAACTTTCATAGAATCTGTGCTCCTATATTCAAGTAAAAATCTGACCAGAGAGAGTGTGGAACATTCTCATTGTGAAAGCTTTTGTTCTATGCAATAAACATAAATTTAGTGATCCGACATCTGGCACCGCTTCTGACAGCATCTGCGACACCTCTAACGAAGACGGAAGTGTACCGTCAAAACAAGTCATGTATGGTCAAAAAGTCAAAGTAATTTCAGTGTCTAATAACAAAAGAAACTGTAAGACCTTCCAGAGTGTATACTTGTTTTGTACACATAATTGTATTCTTCAGTTCCATTTTTTTTTATATCCTACATACAAAGCACTGATGTCTTACTTGCATCTGTATACTATTTGTCAACTATGACTTCCTATTAATTTTGTTTGTGTTGTTGGGAATTTTTGTGGGGGGGGGCTTTCCCTTTAAGAGGTGCAGCCCAGCTGCATGTCATGTGGCTTCGGCCAGGAAGCCAGGCTGAGAGTTAGATTTCAAGTCACACATGTTCAGTCAGTCCAGTTCCATCTGCATACGTCTTTGCCCTGACGAAGCATTGTGGGTAGGTTATGTTTAAAATATTATTGTACATCATTATTTTTTACATAATTTCTGGTTTATTGAGGTTGATGTTAAATATTTTTCAATGTTTATTGTAAGTTTGCACGCCTTTGCTAATTCATTTGCGACAGTATTTAATTTAGTTATACTAAACTTATATGTACAGTACATGTTCATAAAAAATAATGTAAAAGTGATGTATCCTCTTTTGTGTGTTTTAGTTTCACACTCCCTTGGATTCAATAAACCTGTGGACAAAAGGTCAACTTTCCTCAGAGTCTTGATATTAAGGAAGAGTTTAGCTGTACTGTCTAGTTGTATTTCATATGGCGAAGGCAGTATATTGTTATTGATTCTTTAAGTTATCAATTAGCTTCTATGCCCCATAAATCTGGAACAAACGTCCAGAAAATTGTAAAACAGCCGAAACACTGAGTTCCTTTAAATCAAGACTAAACCTCCCTCTGTTTAGAGATGCTTTTCAACCATAACAAAAGAAACACTAACAAATATTTCTGATGTGTATTGATGACACTTGGCAAAATGCAATCTTTCAATTGTTTACTGTGTTCTATGACTTTGTATTTTTGTGTTTTTACGATGTAAAGCACTTTGAACTGCCTTGTTGCTGAAATGTGGAACACAAATAAACCCGATTGATTGATCAAAGCCTATTTTTCATAAAGAGAAGAGGAAATGGCTCACTTGCCTTATTGCAACACACAAAAACAAGCATATCCCCAGATATCAAAACCTATTGAGTCAAATCAAGGCATTTGTATTTTTCATTTGTTTTACTCTATGTCATCATGAGTTCACACTGAGACTCAGTAGTGTTGAATTATGTGTTTGTATGCATTATAAGATTTTGAAGTTAGTTGATTTTTTTGCTCAAGTAATTGTCCGTAACAGCCTTTTGACTTGCTTTTTCAATCTTTATTGGTTAAAAGGCTTTTATGCAATAAAAAGTGAAATATGAATTTAGACAGAAAAAAAAAAGATTTAGACAGATGGATTTGAAAGTAGAGGTATCACACAGTGAAAAATGTTTTACAAAAACACAATTCTTTAAATGGCTCATAAAGGTAAATGACAAGGACATCACATTGACAGAAATGCAAGATTTTCTGTGAGGCAAATAAAGAAGGTTGAGGCTTCTAGAAGACATGTGACCTAGTTGGCTTAACCTGCCATTGTTCAAGTTTGGTCTCAGAGCCAGCTGCGACACGTCTGCCTCTGTCAACTGGAATCATGAGCTGTAGGACAGATGGGAAGAAAAAGAGACACGCTGCATACATGTGTGCTCTTCTCAGGCTTGTCTGTGTAGGCGAAGATGCCAGTTTAAAGTGCTGCACGTCTGCGCACAGCCGGGCCGCCTGGGAACACACTGACCATATGCACAGTAATGTTGGCAGACCAGCAGTGTTAATGACAGGAGAAAGGCCATTCAGCTCTGCTCATTTGGTCTGGCTTGGCTCCTGTAGTCTAGACAGCGCTGAGAGCGCTGGTACAGCACACACGTTGAATCCAGGTACTGTGCAATTTCATGTAAATGTCAAACAATTCAAACTTTCTGGACAAAATGTAACGTCTTTAACTTTCAGAATTTAATATACTTGTTTTCACTTGGCAGGAGAACATCTATGATGTCCTCTTGCAATATAAAATATATATACAGGCACAGAGTAAATGTATCACAGCTAAGCACAACTTTAAATAATCAAATTAAAATACTTGGCTTTTATTCATATGAGTGGATTTTCACATGTTTTGCATTTTACTATTTTGGCTTTTGGTTCAAGCTGAAGAGTGAGGTCTTAATACAAAAATCAAATTTCCACTAAAATGGAGGGACTGTAAAGAGTGACACACGGCAAGATGCACAACACTTCTGAATATACAAGTACATGAAAGAAGCCCTACTCTGTAAAATACTGAAGTGTGAAGTTGCTGATTCTCTTGATATAAGCCTCTAAATCTGTATTGTAAGGTAAGGTAATTTTATTTATATAGCACATTTTCAGCAACAAGGCAATACAAAGTGCTTTACAAGAATTAAAAGGAAATATTTCTTAAATTATTTTAAAAATTTACAAGAAATAACAAACCAAAGGAAAGAGCAAAAGAAGAAAAAGAACGTAATGTTGATCTAAAGCATGTAAACTAGGTGCTCCTGTTCAGGGTTGCTCGATAAGTATCCTCTGGTCTAATTCCATTTCTGGGTTGGAGGAATAAGAATCTAAAAAGTAATCGCTAAGGTAGTTTTTCTGGATTCTAAGTTTGTTCTAATCCTGTTCTGGGTTGCTAGATAAGTATAGGTATTCTCTAGACTTCCTAAGTATGCTCTAAATTTGGAAAAGTAATGAGTACTCCACAGTTTCTAAGTAGTAATAAAAACTAAGTGTTCTTGTCCTGGAAGATATTTTTTTCTGTAACGTTAGATGAAAGTTAAAACATTTCAGTTTGCACTAAATAACGGCATAAATTGCTGTATTTAAACACAATCCAAATTTTATGTCTATTTATTTATTAGAATTTAAAAACACTGATTATTGTGTGAAATTGGTCATTTTTAAAATGACATGAGATACATTCAGACTTTGATTTCATAATAGCAACTGCGTAAAAATGGAGGCAAATACTTTAATACACATATACTGTATTTCCCAAAAAAATACCTTATCTATGGATTTATTTCACAAATGTTATCTCATTAATCTCAATCTGTGCATGACCATAATTTATTTCTAATAATTTTCAAATAATACATATTCTCCCTCCTCAGTCAAGAGCGTATAAAGTATAAAAAAAAAGGGCTAAGCTGACATGACATTAAAAGCAGAAGCCAAAGCTTTGATTAAGGAATTTAGATGATTATCAGAAAAATACAGAAAATGTAATTTGTTTTATTGGTGTCTTTGTTCTGGATTTACAATCAGGAAAATCATTGGCTTAATCAAAAACAGTAACAGAAGAGACCATCTCTGGTACACAGCAAAGGGAGCTGGAGGAGGCAATACAGAGAAAGAGAAAATAATGTGTTCCAGCTCGAATAAAGACAACATCAGGAGTGGAGGACTTGCTACTACCCCCTACAACCAGTTCATGAATGTACAACCAGTGCATTATGCAGCCTTTCTTTGGAATAGTAAGGAGGGAGTTATAACAATACATGACAATTATAGCCTACTAAAGCCACAAGCCAATCTTTGACCAAAACAATCTTTAAAGGTTAGAACTATTCTGAAAATCACAACAAAAGGTTTGCTTTTGTAAGGATACTTTACCCAGAATGTTACCATGACTATCACACCTACATTAAAATGTTGTTGTTGTTTTGTTTCATATAATGTTACTATGTATAGGTGGTTTCTGTACTTCCATCATCAATTTCCAACTGAACACATCTGGAATTTTACCAGTTTCTCAGTAGCATGAGATTATATACATGAAGGGGCTTTCCAAGCATTGCTGAGATGTTTGTCTGAAGGCAGAGTATTGGAAGGAGGATATAAACAGCTTTTTTATAACAACTTACGGTAACATAGTTACTTGCTTGTGCTATAAAATTGCACTATGTGCCTGGAAAATACATAATACCATTCCTTTAACATAAGTTTTTTCTGAGTATTTGCTGTAGATTATTGCACTCCAATAAACAATTAGATTATCAGGGGATGGCACTAGTAAGTAATTGGGCCTTTAAGCAACATTCACAAGAGTCTATTCAGTTATGTTGCATATAGTACTGAGCAGTATGTGGTGACCCTTAACGAGAATAAATGATAGCATAAGGATTCTCCTTTTTACTGTGAAGTTTGTTTCTTCACATGGGATTTGATTAAAGCTGAACTTCTCTATATGTTCTTGTTCTCTCCACTCCCAATTAAAACCACAAAAAGTCAGACCCAATCGAGTAAGTTTCAATATCAAAAACACAGGAGTATTTGCCCAGATGCAGGCTTGATGAATTCAAAAAATAAATCCTGTCCTCCAAGCAACCTAAATCCTCAGATTCTTTTTATTCGCCGACATGAACACAGTACATTTAAATCCCTATATGACTAAGAAAATAGACCCCTTTAGGGACTTAACACAGTAATGCACTGTAAGCAAAGAGTATTATGTTATTTTGGTCCTCTGTAAATTGTTTTTGTGCACAGAAAAATCATCAGTTCAGAGTCAGGTATTGTTTTTGCAGCCCCGAAGTCTCCCTACAAATCACTGGCTGGATGCTCTGCAGTGATACCGTGTTCCTTATCTGCCGTGACTTGAAGATACTGGAAATTGTATTGTTAACGAGCCTGGATTCTACTTCCCATTGGGACAAAGCCTTTGCTTTTAATTGGAGCTCTATTCATGAGAACTACAGCAAATCACAGTCACCATGCCTTTTTTTTCCATACAAGAAATGTCAGAATTATTTCACAAAGCCTAACTTTTTACGGCTGATAGTTAGTTCTAAATATTACTGAAGTAGTGGGTTAAAAACATTGTGGCATCAGTTGACGGCATCCTGGTTTTCTCAAAAACCGTTTTCAACATGAAGAAGTTGATTTAACAATGAAGTACAAATGAAGATCCTGCTACTTACTTCCAAAGGAACCTAGTTAAAAATTTAGCAAATGACCTCAGCAAATGTTAACAGTTGTGTTCCCAATTAGTACCAATTTATGTTCATTCTAATATCTAAAATCATGTCTTGGTCTCACATGACTGATGAAAATCTGAAAAAGTAAAGCATTCACTGGATATTGTTGACATGACAGATGGCTTTTGATGGTCAAAAGTTATGCTACACCAACTGATGCAACATATCTGAGTTTTCGTCTCTATATTCTCATTTTACAAGTCATGTTCTTTGAATTTCACTTGTGGCTGCCATCATAAAATCATTGCTAAAGCAGTATCCATGTATCTCGTGCATTTTATCCAAGACAGCCATTACATCTATAGAAATCCTTTTATTTAGCTACATCCTCCACCTCTTGGGGAACATTGATGGTTTCCTTATCAAGCCATTAAATTTCTCCAACAAGTCCTGGGTCCGCCCCAACTCCTCCTCCCAGTGGGACTGAAAATAACTCCCAGGGGAGAGATTGGGAATATATCCCTACCAGATGCCCACACCACCTGAACCGGCTTCTTTAAATTCAGAGGAGCAGCAACTTCACTCTGAGCTATTCCCAGATGGTTTAACTTCTTACCCTTTCTTCAAGCGTGAGCCTATCTACTTTTTGAGGAAATCTCATTTTGACCTGGTCGTCTTCTCGTCTTTCGCCTCTTGCCGCATAGTTCACAACTATTAGTGAAAACTGGAGTTTAAATCAGCATGGTGTCCACATGATTGCAGTGTCTTCTACACTCTGCCTCTCTGTATTTCTCCTCTGATCTGCCCAAATTGTAGCAAAAATACTCATGGGCATTTGAGACCAAAAATGAATTGCAGTGAATACAATGCTTCCTGGGCACAGCGTTGTTCAAAGCAAAATGTCATGTAGTAGTACACTCACACTTCTAAGTACATTTAAAGTTTACACCAGATACTGTGGGAAAACATTTTTTTTCTCACCAACTATTAAATTTCTCTAAACTTTTTCTCTTTTGGGTTAGTTAGGATTACTAAATAAACACTACAGTGAAGAATATGTTTTGTACATTAGTTGTTTTGCTTTTTGTCTTTTTTGGTTTAATGACTAGACAGGTGATTCAAATCAGACTTAATATGTCATTAATGACTTGAAATCACTTAGCAATCCCACCAACACTGTGAACTCCATCTTAAAAACGTAGGTAACACCAGCATCAACACGCAACCACACATGTTAAATCAGCAAGGTTTTATTAAATTCTTTCTTGAAAGTCTAATATGTGATTGAATTATCTGTATAGATTAAAATCTAATTAAGTGCATTTTTGGATTAGTTGACTCAAGTCAACTCATAGTAAAGGGAAATATGTGTATTATGACTTTTAAATATGAAATTTAAATAACCCTCATCACCTGCAACAGGGAGCTACATAAGATGGGAAAGCATGTCTCTGCATAGCATATTTGAAGCCTTTCGATCAGTACATGGTGGCATAATAAAATTGTTCAATATTTCAAAGTTCACCAGGAAAACTTTTGTCTTTTAGGGGTGTGTAGAAAGTCTCTTATATCATCGACAGAATATTTTGGAGGAAGCTTGATTTTTGAGGAGAGCTTTTCACCGTTGTGATTTCAAACGAGCGGGGGACTGACTGTTCCTCGAGCTAGAGCTGACTCAGACACTCGAACCCCTGCGCCCCAAATCAAGCAGCAGTGCTACCTGCCAGAGGATACAATCAAAGAAACACATCAAAGTTAACTCTCTGAGGCTGATATGCTCAAATGCATGCGTGCAATATGGGCCCGTGTGTTCACACAAAAGCAGTCATCAAATCACTCACTAATTGCAGATGAATACCCATAGCCTGACTCATAACAAAAAGCAATTAGGCCTTTATCACTGATGTGAATCTAGAACACTTGAGTCTTATGCAGCTGTGAAGTTTAAAGAAAGCAGACCATGTGCTACCTGATTTTCAAAACTCAAGGAGGGAGGGGATCAGTGGGCTTCCTGCCCACCAAAATGTCAGTACCTCCTCTCCTCCTTTTTGTCTTCTATTTCAGCTCCTCATTTACGCCACAACCTTCCGGCTTCTATTAGTGGTGTAGCCATGTGTGACATCAGTTGGCATATATTCCAACGCCTGGGACTGAATCCAGAACTAACGCTCATTTCACCCCTGAATATGGGGTCTCTGCGTGCGGGGGTGGGGGTGTGTGTGTGTGAGAAAGTGGAAGAGAACGAGAGTCTGGTTTGGTTTCTTGCTCAGCATGATTATATTCTCATGTTGCATGTAATCTCTGATAATAAAGTTGTTGTGGGAATTTGAATGTGTGTTGCTGTAATAACACCTCTATCTCAGGCTGGTGCAGTATGTCTGTGTAAAAAGATGGGGCCCGCTCCCCCCACATCTGCTTTACACAAAACTAGTGGCAAGCCAAACATATAAATACATATTAATGAAAACATTAAGTCATGTATTCACAATCTAATTTACATTGCAGAGCAGAAAGATCATAAATCTAATGGATATCAAAGGATTTTACAAGATTTGCAAATTAGATGAGACAAGCTGTTTATTTTTTAAGCATGCGGTGGCTTTTGCCCCCAAACTTCATTTTAATCTTGATTCCTTCATTAGGCAAATTTGACAGGGGCGGCTTCCACCCTAATGCAATTTGCTGAACATGGCTATGAAAAATTGAAATGTTTGCATGTGAGCGCATGCATTAAATCTTGCCTTGAAACAAATCAACAAATTCATAAGCACGGAAGCACTTGGGCACACCAACAATATGCACCCTCCCATTTTAATCTTCTTTCTGGGCAAGACTTTTTGCCTCAAAGATGTTGTCAGCTTTGGCCCGAAAGCCACTGTCATTCAAAGCAGCGAATAAATCGGTGGCTTCTGCAGCTCTAGCTACAAAAAAAACAAAAAAACCCATTTTTTTTTCTTTTTTTTAAGCCTTCTGGGGGAATCTGGAAAGTGACCAAGGCAAGTTTAGTCCAACATCAAGGATGGATGACCTCGGGGGAAGACTGGCATGACTCCATAAGTCTGGCAGTCTCAGTTGTTGCGCTAGAAAGAGGCAGTAGAAAAAATTATGCAGATCAAAAGATACAAAAAAGTTTTAAGAAAAAAGGATAGAAAGGGCTCTGGAAACAGAATAGCAAGAGATGGCCTTAAATCAAACAAGGTAAGGTGAGGTTATGAGCTGCGCCACTTGAAGTTAAGCACAAATATGACAAAATCTGCAAAGAAACATGGAAGTGCTGAAAGAGGTCCTGGGGGCAGGTTATCATCGAGCAGAATTCAAACCTTAGTACCAAAGTACTCTTGACAGCAGCTTTACCCAAAAAGTAAGCACCAAACTAATCAGATGACAGCTAACAAGACTTTTCAAAGGGGAACTCAAGTGGACCAGAAAAAAGAGTCCAAGAGTGTTAAAGGAGGCAAAGTGTCAAAAGGTCTCTTAAAAAATACCCCTGCTGGTTCTTCAAGGTCTTACTGAGGGAACATCCAGCGACTGGCTCCGAAGAGGAAATAGATGAAGCCCTTGGAGCACTGCTTCCCTCTGAGAAACATGACACCAGCCAAGCATCCCAGAAGGAAGAGGAAAAAGGCTGTAATAAAGGCTTAAGTACCATCTGTCACCGAATAAAATGGATGAGCAGAAACATGACAGAAAAGTAAAAGTTCTGGCTTTTTGGGACAATTCGAACATAATCGCAAAGTTCAGCCAGTTGACATTTGCAGGAGAGAGGAATAAGTACGAAAAAAAAAAATCGGAAGTTTAAGAGAAACAGGAGGATGTGGCAGAGAGGAGAAGGACAGAGTGAAGATTTGTATGCAACAGAAGGCACCTGTAGGAGGAGTGTGTCTGGTCTGTCTGACGCTCAGTGATTCTCACTGGGTCGGCAGCAGAAGCCCCACCAGTCTGGGGAAGAGACTTATGAGTTTTATTGATCACAGTCTGGTGTGTATTGGTCAGTGGGGAGAAAGGGGTGGTGGGTGGAGCAGGCTGCAATGACTGACGTTTGTGAAGAACTCATTAGAAATATATCTAAAAAAAAGAAAAGCCAGGACAGAAATAAGCTTCATGGAAAAGAAATATTCTCATAGAATACATGTTCTTTTATCAAGTCTGACCAATAATCCCCCTATAATTAGATTATGACATCACTGCTAGATGTCAGTGTCACAGCTGCTAGATGATCATCTCACTTCCACATCGCTGAAAAAACAAAAACAAAAAGTAGAATAAAAGATGCGTGCACGCTCTGCTACACACAACACATGATGATAACATGGCTTTCCCCCTGACCTACTGGAGCATGAAGGCATTATTACATGTCTACTCTGTCAGGGTCCATCTTTGGAGCCTTTGTTTTGTATTTGCGTCACACTGTTCAAATCACACCACCAACAGGCCCCACTTCATTGTGTGTTTTTGCAAACCGAATTGTGTGGAACTGAACATGAACGTGAACTTGCCTCGTGTTGAACTGTGCTGAAAGGTTTTATAAAGTGAGCAGTGAATTGGGAGTTTGAAAGAAATGGCATTGAGAAAAGGTCTGCACTCTGGGGCCAGTTGTTGAAGAGATTTGTTTTTCCTTTTTTTTTTCACTTTCTTTCTATTTCAGTAGATGTTGGCAAATGCTGTGACCCAGAAAACAGATGTATGTGACTGCATAGACAAGGTTTGAAGCCACGGAGGTTATTGTGGCCAAAGAAGCTGCCTCAGAAAAAGCATGATTTTTCATTTATCGTCAACAGACTGTAAGTGTGTGATGCAGGTCGTTTGAGCAGCCTGTGGCTTACCTTGCTACATGCTCATCAACTCCTTGGCAAAGTTCAAAATGACAAACTTCCCAATCAATTTACCTCTCTGCCAGAACTTTACCAAGCAGTTGCTGTTTTCTATAACACTGTTAGGGGCTTAAACCTTCATTTAGAAAAAAAAAAAGTCATTTTAAAAAAATTGTCTCATCACACAGGAAGAATTCAGTGATTATCTGACATGTATTGATTTGAGAATATGCTGCTCAGTGTTCCAGGAAATGATCAAGCAGATATATATTTTTAGAATGAAACAAACAACTGTGAGAAACTAAATGAATAAAATAACACAAATTCTTAAAAACAGGCTCATTTTTAATAGCAAAATAGTTAAACAGTTAAAGGAAAGAGTGAGCATGAACAAAGAGCTCAAGATTAAATGTCAAGATGCGGTTTCAAGATAGGGACGGAAAATATCAGACAAAAAGAAGTCCGAAAAAAAATGCAAAGACCCAAGGACAGTTTGAGGTGTTTTGTCCATTTAAAAAATTATTAACACAACTATGATTTTTGGGATCTTGAAGTAGAGAAGATATAGCACACAAAGTTTTGTCTTTGTTGCCCACGCTTCAATGACATGACTTGATTAATGTAAACATCCAAAACAGTTACAGCAAGATTACCTTGCCTTTCCTTATCTTGTTTACGATACATACAAATTCAATAAATTAATATTAACTAATTAATAGGCAAATACAAAATCCATTAGCAATGCCTACATTGTAACTTGGCTTGCAGACTATATTTAAAAGGAGGATTATGTTATCTTAAACAGTTTTTTATAAAAAAAAATTAAAAAAAAACACAACCTAAAAACATGTATTTGATCAAAGACCAGTAATACTGAGAAATTTACAAGAACATTACTGAAATGTCTAAGGCATCTGTGTTTTGTGAAATTACATATCCATCACAAAAATCTTAAACAAATTCTTGGAAGTACGTTAAAATAGTGATGAGATATAACAGAGAGAAGTTTTCAGATGATAAAGTACAATTGCAGCAATTACTTATTTGCTACCCCTGATCTGACTTATTCATGGTCTTTGGGTTGTTTTTTGGCCAGATAATTTAATATATGTTTTTTTTTTTTGTTGTTGTTTATGTTGTTTGTTTTTTCTACAACAAAAGGTTTGGGCATTCTTTTGAGACACACAATACGCCATTTGCCTGAAAAACAGCTTCATCTTTACAAACCATCTTTTTGATACAACAAAAAGCATCACAATTGTTTTGGCCCATCTTTGTGTTTCTATGGCAATTTTTTTTTCCTTTTCGTGACTCTGTTAAATCGGTAACTATTGAAAAGTGTTTTTGTTTTTCAGTCAGTAATCGTTTTGTGTTCCACTGGACCTGCACATAACTAAATTTTAATCATCTTCTCAGTGCCCAAAGCAGATTAATGATTCATCACTAAAAATTACTTTCATCCCATCATCCACACTTCATACCTGCTTTGCTTCAGTTCCCAGCAACCTTGTTTTCTTCTGGTTAGGAGTTAATGAAGGTTTACGTTTGGCTTTTTTGTTTTGTAAATCCCATTTCCTTTAGTTGATTTGCTTCAGCAACAAGTTCTGTTTTCCTGCTGTGCTTCTTTTCTTCTTTTTTTTTTTCAAATTAAATATAGGTGGTTTTCAGGGAAGCATTGCCTTGCCAGATTATTCCCATGTCCCCCTTGAATTCTCCCTCATTTTGTCACATTTCAACCACAAACTTTGTGTATTGTATTTTATTTTATTATATTAAATGTATTTTATTGGGATTTTATATGATAAACTAAAACAAAGTAATTTCAAAGAGGAAGAAAAAAGGAACAATTTATACACATGAAGTGTTTTATGCATATATAGTCATTACCTTTTTTCATTGAGGACTTATCTTTAGAAATCATCTAATTAGTAAGCAAAGTCCACTTGCGAGTAGTTTTGATAATTAATGTATTGTAACCATACATCATAAAGACCAAAAACACAGCAGACAGCTAATGAATGACGATGTGAAGACAGCTTAAAGCAAAGTTAGCTTATAAAACACAGAGCGCTGCTCAAATCATCATCTGAAAATGGTAAAAGTTTGGCAAAGAGACAAAGGCACCATCCACCCAAACCAACTGGATGAAAGCCATTGTCAGAAGAAATAAAAAAAAAAAGTCCTGTTTGTAGTTTCCCACAAGCAGTGTAGTGGACGTACACATTTCAAAAAAGGTGTTGAGACTAGAAAACATTCTTCTATACCAAAAATGTAACATTTAGATTTTACATGCAAAGTGATAGGTCTTGAGGAAAGTTAATGTCATGCATCTCTTGATGTATGGAGTTAGTTATATGGATGGAGGGATTGTTATGTGAGGATGCTTTTGTTCACTAAGGACATAAAAGATGGTTAGTCGATGGGAATATTAATTTACACAATACGATTAAATTTTAGAAGGAAACCCTTTAAAAGCCTGAAAAAACTAAATAATAACAAAAAAAATTGCAATCAGGGCAGATATTTACTTTACTGCAGGACAATGACCCTAAACATATTTCCAGAGCTACAATGACAAGCTAAGAAATAACATTGAGAACATCCGATTTCCAAATGATGTTCAGGTTGAAGTGACAACTTCTCATTGCCAGATACCTGTAAGCTCCTGACAAATGTGTTTGTGACAGCAAAGCTGGCTCTGCTCCCTGAAGCCATCAATGTTCCTGGCACCCTTAATGAGAGACTGTGCTGGTTGAGCATGAGGTTTCAGCGCCGTGGCAGATCAGGACCAGCGCCAAAATGACAGACAAGATAGAAGCACAACTCAGAAACAAGTCATCTTGTCTTCCAACATCCATGACTCTTTCCTAAACAAATGGACAGATTCAGACAGGTGATAAAATAGATGGTAGATCTATGTAATGCTTCTGAGCAAGGCAGCACACCACAAGAAGTTATTGGAATATCTCCAGCGCAAAGCAACACTGACTATATGCATCTTTTCAAATCATATGAAGCAGAAAAATACACAAATTACAACATAGTCCGTGTTGAAAGTGAACTTTAGCAAGTCAGTTCAAAAATCTGTAGAAAACCTTGAAGACTCACTTAGTTTGGTCATTTTCATATTAATAATATCAGCTGAGGAGGACGTTGCCTTTCTGCAGGAGACATTTTGTCTACACCAGAATGAAAATCAGCATGCAGAGGCGATCACTCAGCATAACTTTGCCTTGAATTGAAGACATATTTCCTCCTAAGAGGGAAAATGGACTCAAACCATGCCAACAAATTGTGTAGCTGAGCCTGCAGATGTCTTCTCTGTAGAGGTGAAGGGCTTTGGAGGTTTATTACAGATCTGTGGTCTGGTTAAGGATGAGATTGTTAGGAACAAGCTTGTACTCTTGTTTATCAGTAACCATTATGTGCAAGCTCTATGATTTTGATAAAGAAACAATATTTAAAGGTTGTGGCATTCAGTTTTGGCAGGATTCCATCCCTTTCCTAGCTGCTAATTCAGCTACTAACAGAAAGACAATATTTGGCAGCTACTCTACAGTGATGTTTTAAATAAGATATCTGGAAGCTAATAGTGAAAACTAAAATAGTTTGTGTAAGAGATAGTTACTGGATATTCAAAAAAGGATAGGTTTATATCTAGCAGTTGCTAAAACCATAAAACAACAACAGTTCCTGTGACTTAATAGCATCTTTGGTTAATGGTACCTTTGTGTTCCAAGCTTTCATTTACCTGCAGTCAAAAACTTCAGATTCATGCGGTTGACATTTTTGAGAAAAGTTATTTTCACAAAAAGTAAAAAAACAAAAATAATTTTACTGCATTTATGAATGAAATAATGTTCAGCATAATTTGACCATTTTGACAAATATTTTGGAGAGAGAACATATCCCCAAAAAATCTTTATGTATGTAATGTGAAAAAGTTATTTTGAGAAACATTTTATTTAAGGTGTAACTTTGACTTACGCATAGTAAAGCATGTTCCCCCAGCGCATGCATGGCTTATTTCTGGGTACTACAGTTTCCTCTTACAGTTCCAAAACATAATTGTTAACTGGTTTCCCTAAATCCCCTAAGTGACCTGCCAGGGTTTGCCCTGCCTCTCGCTCAATGCCCGATGAAGATAGGCACTAGTCCACCCGTGATCCTACAAGGAAAAGTTGGATGGCATAAAGTACTTTGTTGCAGAAATGCAAATTCTTTATTTGAAGATCATACATTGTGATTTTCTGGATACTTTTTAAAGGTCGTTTTTCACTGTTGAGACGTACCTATGAGAAAAGTTACAGACATCTTTTTTCTTTAAGTAAGTGAGAAAACTTGAAAAATCAACAATGTATGAAATACTTATTTTTCCCACTGTATATCCAGGAAAACATTGACAAATTCAGGACACTCTGATTTAGTCTGTCAGAGAGCAGTGATTGGGAGGAGATCCACTAACCAGCAAGACAACAACCGAAAGCACCCAGCAAAAGTGACACAGCAATGGTTCAAAGACAAAAGAGGACATGTTGTGGAGTGGCCAAATCAAAGCCCAGATCTGAATCCAATTGAGAATTTAAGGCTGAACTTGAAAGGACCTGATCGGGCCTGGTCCCTGAGCAACCTGATGGAGCTTATGTTTTTTGATGTGGAATAATGGGAGAAAATTTACTATCAAGATGTGCCAGCCTGACTGAGACATATTCAAACTCAGTTCTGTGATTTCAGGAGGTACATCTACTAAATACTAACCGAAAGCGGGCGTATGCACATGCAAACATTTACTTTAACCTTGTGTGTGTGTTTTCTTTTTTTTTTTTTTTTTATAATTGTGGATGTTTTATTAAAAAAAAATAATAATAATAATTTGTTCAGTTTGATATCTAAACCTTTTTCTCTTTCTTTATTTTTATAGTAAGTCTTATAGCCACACTGTGGTCCCATTTTAAAAGCAATAAAAGAAGTAAATGCTTATGGGCGGGTGAACAGAATTGAAACTTAAGCCTGCATTTCACCATTTCTATGCACAATGCTTTATAATGAGGCTTAGAGTTTCAGACAAAGTAGGCGGGATGAATGACTTTAGATCAAACCCTATTCTATTTATTGTTTAAAATTATGAAAATTATAGAACAGATGGTTTATTCACAGGCGAGATGTACGCCCTTCATATTTAACTGAGTAGGTCCCGGTTTTCAACCAGACCCACAGTTAGCGGAGGTGCAACACCTTTCCACTCATTAGACTCACTAAACAGGATAATGATTCCCCCGAGAGTGCGTCTCCATCGCTCTACATGCCCTGTCACTGCCGCGCAACACCGTCACCATGGTGATCAAAGCCAGATGTGCTCACTGCTGTTGCCACCAACAAAGCACCACTGTACAGAGAGTTTTTACAGTTGTCACTCTGCTCTATACCATAGCCCTTGGGGATTCAGCTATCTGCTTCAGCTGTTGTGCGCAACCCAAAAAAAGCTGTGCTTCCTCATGCGCTGCCACACGGTCTGTAGCGGGAGAGCAAATTAAAACAGGATGAAATTGACAGATGAAAGACGTTCATAATTCAGACTTCTTGGATAGCTATAAAGCACGAAGGTGCTATTCTATTTTTGTGGTGCATCTGACATCTTAAAATAACTTCTATGCTTATTTGTACTGAAACGTTTTCAAACATGCCTCCCCTTTTAACAGTAGGATCAGAATTTCACACGTTGCCAATAACTTTTGTTTTTCTCCACAGCGAATAAATTATCAGGGGACCAATAAAGATCAGCCTCTGCACAGCATAGAAAAAGCAGAAGCAAACCTCAATAATTTGCTCTGAACGAACACGCAGAGCTTTCAGGCCACGGGATGCCTTTCAGCTGTTTGAAGAGGGAATAAATTGGTACACTGGGAGAGATAGCAAGGTATTCAATAAGTCGTTGTGATATTTGCATGATTGCCAAGTAGCTGCAATTTGAAAAGCAGCGAGGGACAAATTTTTCTGTCTTTTATCGTTTTAACAACAAAAAAAGTGTCATCCAACATTAACGCATCTCCGCGCGACAGAACAACAAAGACAAACAACTGCACGAGGGCGCAAATTTACACTGGTGTAATGCAGCAGTGATCAAAGAAATACAGACAACAAAGAAAAACACCTGCAGTGACAGATGGAGGTAGCCCCAGTAAAGAAAACGCAGGGCAACAGAGCACTGCAAGCAATGAAAGTAGACAGAGATGAGGGAGGAATAATAAAGAAGGTGGGAACATTTTATTCCTGATTTGAGTGCTCAGACACTACTTCTCACAGACACAAATGTTGAGTGAAAAAAAGGGGGACTGATTGAATCAATAAACAGCAAGGAACAGAGAGAGAGACCACCTCGTCCTCATACAACGCTTTTAGGACTTTGGTTTGCCCCGTTACGGTCTCCTTCTGGATGTGAGCCCAGCAGCAAGGTGACTCGCTTTGAGTTTGCAGTGATGTGTCGAGCTCTGCTACAAAGCAATGAGGAATCTTATGCAGCTTCAGAGTTGCGATCTGAAAATGACAAGAGAAAAAAAAAAAAACATTAAAAAATAGCAGCTCTTCAGTTTTAGGAGGCAAAAACAGGAAAAGCATATGGCAGTGATCCAAACTTTTTTTTTTTTTTCACTTTAATTTACTATAAGTGGTGTGCAGAATTTTAGGAACAGATTGCACATTTTGGCTCTGGAAACCAGAGCAATTACAACTATTTTTCAACTCAGACATACAAACAAGAAAAAGACTGTCCATCAATCACAATGATGGGAAGATCAAGATTCTGTCCTTGAACTGGTTGCCAGGTAATTTTTTAAAATAAAAAGTTTAGCACATGACTACTAAGACTTCAAATTGGAGTTTTTTTTTTAAACGTGCATTCAAGAAAAAAAAAACTATTTTCATTTTACTCAGAAGAGTCGTCGGCACAGGCATCGTAACAGCTCACCTTTCAGTCCCGTAATAAGAATTAATTTGGGATTTGTCAAGCGGTGGAGATCAGCAATTAGAGCACAGCTCTCAGTGAGCGTTTCAGTAACAGAGTGAAGCAAGTGTGTTTACATGAAGGCCGGCCATTTGAAAGAAGACGTTCAAAAGTAATTGTATGGATGATTTGACAGACATGGATTGATCCGTTCTGACAGCGCTCCGCTGTGAAGGTGGCAGTCTGTAAATCTACCAGCTGGTGACAATAAAATCTGTCTGTGAGGGTCACTTGTCTGGATGTTGGCATCAAATGCACACTGGGGTTTTTTGTAATAACTGCATGTGCATTGGATTAGTTCAGGTTTTATGTTATTTACAATGGAAGGAAAATGCTTTGAACCACCTTTGCTTCTTTTCACCACATGAGCTCCAAAAACAGTTCAAAACCCCAGACTTTCCAGGTTTTTAAAAGCTTTTATTTGGACTTCTACAACTTTTATTCAATTCAGTTCAGTATATTTTTATAGTGCCAGTTCACAACAAACGTCTCCAGGCACTTTACAAAAAAAACAAGTCACTTCAATTAAATTTCCCATGCATTCAAATCATTCCTAGTTATCAAACAGTCCATTAAGCTCAATTCATTATTCAAATTTGTTGAAAAAGTTTTCAATTTAAAGAAACTCAGTTGATTGCATTGAGCCACTGACTAACAGCATTCACTCCTCCAGGACCATTCTGCTCAACTGTTTTTTGTTTACAGAAAGGAGAGTTGGGGTAAAATATTCTTTTTAAATTTAAGAAAAAAAACAAAGAGGGAAGGGAGAGTGGGAGGGACCAACAAACAGCTGTCACAAGTCCTAAAAGACACATTTTTTTATTTTCAAATGTGGGCCAAGTTTTCATCTTAAACCCTTCATGTTGGCATTCTAATACTTAAGTGTAACATTATTATCTTTGATATTTTTCATAGTATCACATTTTGTCTTTATGACAAGTTGTTAGTAATAAAGTGGTTAAAGGTCAAATTTAAAATCAGTTCTTTGCTTCTTTTGATAATAGCTTGAGAGATTTTTTTTTTTTGTCTGCAATAGTTGTAGACCAAAAGTTAAATGGTTTATTTAAATATGGAAATCCTCTGAACTTGGTCACTGGACTACAATCAAAGAAAGAAAAAAAAAAAGCAATTGAAATTCTTAGAAAAAAACTCGTTGCTCAAAAACCCATTAAAAATGCTAGAAAAAAAGGAATATGCCACATGTTAGATAACTTCTTAAAAGATACAAAAACTTTAAGATGAATGTTGTTAAAGAGTAAAATGTTGCTGAATTTGAAAATAGGTTAGAAAACAGAGTCCCCAGTGGTCATTAGGCAAAAGGTGGGGTACACTCTGGAGAGGTCACCAGCCAATTACAGAGAAACACAGATACACACAAGTCAGCTGTACACACTCACACCTAAAGTGACTACACAGAGGATGAAGAAAACATTGCTAACAACTATTCCATGATGCAACCTTTACTTAAACAACAGAAGAAGAGAGAAACACACAAAACAAAACAAAAAAACTGAACAATTCAGTAAGGTACAGGTTTCTTGCATTTTCATGGTTAATATTTAAACTTGTCTGAATAACAAATATGACCAAGTTATTTAAAACTTGGTCTACTATCTGCCATAGTTGATGTATATGTTTGTTTTCACATGAACAGGCTGGTTTGGAGAACTTTGTTCTCTTACTACAACAAATATGATGTTTGATATTAAATTTAATGGAACATTACTTTCACCTGTCAGCAGACCAAAAGTTAGAAACTATATTAACTTCTCTCTGCTGTCTTTGTCAAGGAAACATTACATTCATTACCTCCAAATTCACGTGAAAGACTGAGGGACATTTTTCTTTAAGTGCATTTTTTCCCTTTAATTTGAGAGTATGATGTTGAACATGCTGTAGCTCCTGTTTACTCATTGGTAGCCTACACGTTGAGACAAAATTACAGTCATCCATCAGAGCTTTCTTACATGCAGCCTACAGGAATTGCTGATCTGAGAGCTGCAGCCTTCTCTTTCAATTCCAATCAATTTCATGTCCAAATTATGTAAATAACATCAGTTTGTGTGCTGTAGTTGAGTTAGACATGGAATACAGATGCTAAGAGAGCACAGAGAAAGAAAAAAAAAAACATGTAGACAACAAGTCGATTTCCTTCTTTTAAGTATGTAAGCATATCATTTGTTACTCCTGCACCCATCAATCTGGAAACTGTACATGTCAAACTAGTCATTTATTATTGCTGTAATATTTGACAAGTAAGGTAAGGAGAAAAACAGAAGCGGGAAATATGTCAAGTTTGTGTAGAAATCATGATCTCCAGTTTGTGAGTTTTTGGGGAGTACTGTATGGTTTTACAAATTTTAAAAGTAAATCTCGTTTTCCGACAACAAACGTTTGTTTGCATTTGATCCACACAGTTTGGCGAACTGGCCAATAAAATATTCCTTTTCAATTAGAATACTCTTACTGCGCACTGCCCACTAGGCTTAACTGTCTCAGCATTTATTACAGCATGAATTCAGCATCCCATGAAAGAGATCAGATTGTGGCTCTCCTGAGGTGAAAAGGAAGCACAGGTGTAAACCTTTAGCTCGTCTTGTCTCTCATTATCCTTTTGACAGATACGCCATAGAATCGGTTTATAGTTTAGTCTTTGGACCCCTAAGCAACAGTCTAGTGCGTTTTCTCATTAAACCAGGTACTTCAAACATTGTCTCGTGTTTAGGAGTGGCTTAGCTTAAGGAGTGACACAGCTGTAAGCCCAAACCTTGGATATGCTTCTTTCACACAATCTCCCTTTAATGTTGATTCTGAATAACCTGTTTCTCTTGCAAAGATTTTTTTTTTTTTGTTTACGTTTCTAGGGGAGGCTGTAAATTACTGCCTGCTGGACAACTTTCAAATAAGTAGCCTCTCTGATAATTGCTTAAAGCTGTCACTATGTTGAGGCAGAGATGATCTATAAAACTTTTTGACTCCTTTTCCTTCTCCCAGCGCTAACTAGAAACAACCAATCGGAGCCAGGGGGCGGGTCTTAGCGCTGTCCTTCATCCTCTCTCTCCCTCCGCCCCTTCCTCTGTGCTATGCAGCAGCTAGCAGAGCTTGTTGTGAATGCTCAGGCTCGTTGGCATAGCCACCGATAACTCTGCCACATTAAGGAGCGAGCACATGAGTCTGACTGACAGGGCTAAGCCCTTCCTTCTGACCCTGGTTGGTTGTTTTTGGTTGGGAGAGGTACATTTCTTCAGATCAAAATAGCAGCACACAGAGGAGGGCTAGAAGATCTGTTTTTTCACAGATTGTCTGTCTCAAAACATGTACGATCACAATATGGTGACGATTTTAACAAACAACAAAAACAAGAATATGTTTTTTTTTAGCAAAAAAAAAAACATATGTTGTCTGTACATGTTTTGTCTGTCTCAAAACATGTACGATCACAATATGGTGACGATTTTAACAAACAACAAAAACAAGAATATGTTTTTTTTTAGCAAAAAAAACACATATTCTTCATAAATGTTGCATAACGCAGCTGTAACATAACACTTGTGTGTGTTAATTAACTATTTTTAGAGTCCTCTGAAAATTGAATTTTGTGAAGTAAAAGCTTGACATAATGCAAGCCTGTATGCAAGTAATCTAAATAATATGCACACTTTCCTTTTTGAATAGAATGAGTGCGACAAATCCACTTTTTTATGATGTAATTCATTTGAATCTACTATCCTTGGCAAAGTCCGGCCAATAATAGTTTTGGATACTCTTAGCTGGACTGAAATTAATATTCAGTCCACTAACAAAGCTTCTGCTTTTTGTTAGGGAAAAGAAAAAGTTTCCTCCAAAAGAAATTGATTAGAGTGAAAGCAAAGTCAAACTGCAGCTGGGAACTCTGCAATGAGCTGACAGGTCTGACAACGCTTAGGTTACTGCAAACACTTAAGCAAGTAAAAAATAGACAGGTGAGAGATAGTTCACAAAGAATGGCCAGGTGATGCAAATTTCTAAGGGATTTTCAAATAGTTGTTTTACTTAGCTCAGAAGGGAAAGTAAAAATGGTTGCATAGTTGTCTGCTTGGTCTGAAAGACCACATGGAGCTTTGAGCAAACTGTTCTTTGCAGTTTGACTTAATTAAATTTGTATCAGAAACCCTTCTTTGCATTCTCAGAAGGAAAATTGAGAGGCAAAGCAACTTTGTTTGATCCATATTGATTTTAAATCAACATATTACAGACAGATTCACTAGTTACAATGAGACCAACAAACAGATGTGGAACTATTGGTGACACAATGAGCAAAACTGCAGCACAGAGTCGGGAAAATCACTTAAAAAGAAAAAGAGGTGACTCCGTTCACATTTCTTAGCATGCCAACAGTTAAGGCATGTATTCATAGAGCCCCCTTATCAAGGGAATCAGGGTTTTTATCTTTTTTTTTGTACATACTTCATCTCAGAGGACATACAGAATGTCAGCTGAGATGAACTCATGTTTTTGTGCTGATTTGCAAAGAGGGAAAACATATCTAGAAGAGAGATGACAAAAAGAAAGTTGGGATTGTCATGGGACAAGCTGATGTGCCAGCCTGATCAAACATTGAGCTTCAGGTTACCTTCCTATTCACAAGGTGGATGTTTGAGTTTTATCTCCATGTCATTCAAAATAAAAACATTCTGACAAGATTCTTGGAAAGAGGAATAAATGATCAAGGTGTCTGTTTGTGTTACATGTGGTAGGGTCTGTACAATACTGTTTATGTCACCAAAAAGAGTGGATAAAAAAAAAAGTTTTTCTCTCATCCTCAGAGAAACAATTGTGAATTATTAGAGGTGCTATCAGGTGAAAGGGGAAGGGGCCAAAAATTTGTGCCAATATGTTTTGTTGCAATTTCAGTCTGAAAGCTGCAAGCCTTTTCATTAGTAATCCACAATTTCCCTTTTCAAAGGTGTAAAAACACATGATGCTACACAGAGACTTATTTTTCTTACCCAATCTTTTAAACGAGAAACAAAATAGAACATGTAATTCAAAAAGGTAGGTGTGTTGATCTTCATGTGTCAGATAACGGCGACAGCACCGCCAATTGTCTAGCCTTGCCCTTATCTGCAGTCTGAGCGCTAATTAAAAAGTTTTAAACAACTTAAACTGTGACAAACAGGGCTGCACAAGGACCCAAGTTTATCTTGGCCCCTTGCAGTGAGGAGGTGGGTAAAGGAAAAAAGGGGTGGGGGGACTTCGCTACTAAAATATAGCAATAATTCCACAATCAAACACATATATGCTTAGATGAAAGTGTAAATAATTCCCAAGTTGTGCTCATTTAATCAGGGGTTCTCATGCAGTTTAGTGCATAATCATATACATGACATACTTGCTATAAGTGGCATCTAATCTACAACAAATATGTTGTAACAGTAAAGAATAATCTTGGAAAAGTGCTGCATTTCCAGGAGAATGTGTTTGACAACCCATTAAGTATACTTTTAGCATGTTTCGAAGGTTATGTGTTGATGAAAACATCTTTCCCCAGCTGCAACTGACACAATCAGCAGAAGATTACAAAATGATTCCTCTAAACAACCTGAAAATAGAAAGCAATCCTAGCACCATGAAATTCCACAATAGACGCATATGAGCATTTATGCACAGCAGAGTTCTCACTCATTGGGAAAAAGAAATCTGCGGATCTGCTTTGTACTTCCTACTATTCTCAAAATTCCTCCGACGCACTTTTAACTCCATCTCCAATCAGAGAAGCCCAAATTGCAATCTGCTACACAATATGTTTTGCTCCACTTTATTAGGCCCGAAGATAAACCTCGTGGATAGAACACAGGCTTTTGAGTAATGAACGCTCCCTCAGCATAACAAGATCCTTCCCTCCTTATGCTCTCCTCCTCTCAATTTGCTGCATGTATGAGTTTAGTTGGTCATTTTTCTGATACACTTTTGGAGCAAAGCCATGTCTGCACTGATAATGCATCAAAATTTATTCATTTCTGCATCCTGCCTGCATAATAAGGAATTAAAAGCTTAACTCTTGGTTTGATGTCGACGTGTCCATGTACAATCAAGGGTTAATGAAATAATTTGTAGTTCATGAGTTTGAGATGTTTAAGGTACTTTATGTAAAGTGGGAAAGTTTGTACATCCCCGTATGCTGCAGTAATTAATACCCTTAGCCACCGTGAGATTCTGCAAAAAAAAAAAACATTTACAAGATTCAGCCACTGATTTTCAGAGGTTTAGGCCAGAGGACAGTGAACATTGTTTCAAAAGCCTCAGCTCATGTTCATATTGGATTTTCAGGCCAATTTTGGATCATTGTCCTGTTGTCTAAGCCAACCTCGTTTCAGCAACTCTACTGGCTCCAAGACGGCTGTATCCAGATTTTGATATTTAGCAGAATCCATTCTTTCCTCCATCTGTTCTTTGCTTGCAGTGCCATCGACTGATGCAATCCAGACAACCACTTCCACCAGTTGGAAAGGTGTTTCATCAACAAATTCAATGATTTATCCCCTTTCAAAACATAGATTTTGTAAACGTGACAAGAGCTTATCCAGGTGTTTCTTCACCGACTTCTATCATTTCTTTCTCAATTCTGGCAAATATGGACATTGAGGGACTATGCACAATCTTTTTCCCCCTGTTACTAGCATATGGAAGTATGTTTTGCCTTTGTGCCCAACAGATGTCCAGCTCTATCAGAGACTTCTCTCAGTCTGTTGGAACTTGTTTCTACATCAGCTGTTACCGTGCACTGTTTTAAATGACAACCAGAACAGTGGAAAAAAAAAATTAGGCAAGAATCCCTTTGGTATCTTTAAATAATCTCCCCATTTTTGTGACATTAATTAACTTCACTTTGAAATCTCAGTCGCTTTAAAGATCACAGATCGGAGTTAGAGCAAGGTGTGAGGGGAGCACTGAATTTGATTGACGTGCCTCAACAAAAGCAAAAATATAATGAAGTTTTGAGTGTTTTATGAACATTAACATTTAAAGAAAGGGTCACTGAAATGTCTCTTTGCTGCAGCGATGCTGCTTGTTTTTTCCCCCCATATTCTAAATTAGCAGGGTACCATTTGTCCAAGCATTTCTCAGCATTTGCATACTATACGTGACCTTTATGTGTAAAAAATATTGTCTGCAAATTTATTCCAAATCTGGTGGCATCTGTGTAGCTGGTGCAATGCTAATAACCCAAACAACATGGAAATCAAAAGTGTGTTCCAGCATGCTAATTACCTGGGAGAAACACCACATATAAGAAACATACGTGTGTGGGGATTAAGGATTAAAATAATCTCTGTAAAGTTAAAAAGAAAAACTCAAGCAATACAAAAATAGAGGTTATTCTTGGATGAAGTGGAAAATGAAAAGGCGAGAAAAAAAAAAAAGCTTCTCCTCTAAATCACACATTTAACTGATGATTGCCAGACTGGTGTTCCAACCTTACAGAGAAGCATAAAACACCTCAGTTTGATTTTGAACTGAAGCGTGCTGCTGCCACCCAAAGCTATATCAAGGCCTCTGGAGAAGCTTAGTTAGCAACTGCTCTGCTTTTCCCCAAACGGCTGTTTGCATCGCTGGGGAGATGTTTGTCTTTGGCTCTTTTCCAGATAAGGACAGTTGTGCCGCTCCCAGCACTGAATAGATTCACCAGCTGCCAGGCTAAAGCAAGCAGACCTCGTCAGATAGTGGGTTAACTGGTCTGCAGCTTTCTCTTCCCCAACTGTTCAATCTTGTCTCTACTCGGATTATAAAAGACTTCTGGGTTTAATCTTTAGTATATTCATGTACCAGTGATTTATGTAATGAAGGAGGCATATGTTTGGTGCTGTGCTGTTTAATGTCTTTTTTTTTTTTTTAAACAGTCGAATTCACACAGGCTTTTAACAAGGTCTTAGTCTGCGGTTAAACTGTTAGAAATATTTCACAATCCAAAGGTATATATAAAAAAAGAAGATAAATTAGTTTTTTCATTTTCTATGCAGATGATTAGAGGGCTTTTCATAAAAAAAAAAAAATCTAGGTAATAGTTGTGTGAAATGAAGCCTATTGTATGATCAATCATGTATATGGAAACAGAATTTCCCAGGAAGCCGTGAAAGGTGCGCATCCAAAGGGGAGCAATGTACGTACACCTCTCAGTCAGATGCAGATCGTCCCACCTCAGGTGTAAATATCAACCAAAATAGCTGCTGCTGCTTTTACACGGAGGCTGTCTGCAGAGTGCATTTACAATATGCTCACACACCTGTTTCAGTACCCATTATGATCAAGCAGTGAAATGAGCATTGTGTCTGTGGTAAAGTTGCTGCAGTGATGACTGGTACTCCAGGGGATTATGAAAAGTTAGAAAAAACCCCCAAAAAATCACACTGGAAGACAGACAGGTAACAGATGATCTGAACTCCCTGGAGCTGTGTTGATTGTCTCACACCATCCTCACCACAAATGTTATTGGAGCTTTACTTGCTGACTGGTGCTGCAAACTGGTGTTCAGTGGTTGTTAGGTTGTCTGCACTTGTTAACAACTGGGAGGTGTTTTGATGGTTTCAAGCTCCTCAGGGGTTTTTTCGGGGTCAGGCATGTGAGGATGTAATCAGTGCTTACCTTCAGAAATCTGCTCCAGAACTACATGTATGATGACCAGGAGCAATGCTAAAGATAAAAAAAAGTACATACACAGATGACATTACAAAAAATATTCATAGAAGGCAAAAGAAAACTGCTTAAATTTTATTGTAAATATTTTAATAAAATCAAAGAATACAGATAAAGACAAAAATATGCATTTGACGAGTAATGACAGAAGGAATGTTAGAATGAAGATAAACGGCATCTTCAATAGCGCTTAGACAATACCTCTGCCTTTTCTGCAAATTTAGGTGCGTCACACGAAAGTTATGAAAAATCAGTATGCAGAGACAAAATACAAAAACAAACTGACATTTAGTAGGATACCGACACAATCTTTAATTTTAAAATGTTACACTTTTCTAGACTTAAATTTCTGCACGTCTTATAGTTGTTTTTATAACTTCTTGGAAATCTCAGAAAATTGGATTAAATATTAGAAAACAAAAATGGTTTGTTTACAATCTTTTTTGTAAAAATGCAAAAAAAAAAAAAGCAAGCTTTGCACACATTTGACCTGTATAAGAAACATATTCTGTTCAACCAAGATTTAAAGAGTCAATTTAAAGTATTAAATAAAAGAAAGCATTTCAATTTTGTATGGGTATACATTCAGTCAACAGGTCAAAAACCAAAATACAGATGTGCAAAAAGGATCAAGGACAGATGTATCAAATCAAAGATAAAGTATTTTATTTAAATATAAATCAATATAAAATAAAAAATGGCAACAACAAAAAAAAAATCACTGTATGCATATAGCAGTTTTAGATATTTGTCCTTTTTGGGGAAAAAAAGGAAGGAAAAACTCTAGAAAATAAAACATTTTGATTATGAAAGAAAATACAGTTCTTTGAGGCGTTTTAAGATTCAGGAATCCTGATTAAGTACCATTAAAGTATAATCATGGTTTAATTCTTTATCCTTTATATTTATTTATATACACTTTTAGAGGTTCTTAGCGTGCTTGGAGTACAAAACATATCAAAATCTTAAAAAGGAATAAAAGTACAAATATTGTAGAAGAAAATAAAGCGTAAAAAGTTTTTATTAACAAATATAATTTATTGTGTTAAATTGATAACATACAAAAGCCAGCATCTAACGCACAATCAAAAAAGCACTAATGTGAAAGTTTTCTGTAACGTTGCATATCTCTAGAGTACATAGAGCTGCTGAGCAACGTTACATCTATCAGTACAAAGCTGAAATTGTCTGATTAATATGTAGCTATGTTGGAAGTACACATATCAGGATCATATTCTGCTAAATCTTTTTGGATATAATTATGTTTTTAATTGCCGCTATGTAATTAAGGATTAAAATCTGAGTATTCAGACTCATTACTTTCATTGTACTAACTGTGTGGCTACTCAAGACTCCTTCCTCTTTTTAGTAATGTTGGTCCTGTGAGATAATGTTTTAGGAGAATCCATAGCTTACATGAAAAGCATTTATTTATTTTTTGCTGTGATGTAACATTCTCTTTCAGCGATGAGGAATTAATCCTACAAGGCTCTGAGTCTGGCCAGTAGAGCCTCCACATCGGGTTCTCCGTTAGCGTCGGCGGCCGTCTGGAGGACGGGACTCTCCGCTTTCATTTCTGGCTTTCTCTCAGCCAACTTGACCACTTCTCTGTCCGCCGCCCGCTCCCTGTCCAGCCCACGGCTGTCACCTGGAGTGATTTTGTACTTTTGGCCCACTTCAGAACAGGCAGAAGCCTTGGCCCTGGCTACAGATGGATAGCCTTCAGATTCATTGCGCACCTCCTTGGCAGGGGGAGGTTTTGGCGCCGCCGAGCTCGCATTTACATTCTGCCGGGAGCGAGACCTTTGCAAAGGTGCCTTGTTGTTTTCTGCGTGAGAAAAACAAAGGCAAAGGAGTGAGAACAATAGTGAAGAGAAGACGGAGGAGAGTGAGGAGGAGGGAAAGAGTGACTCGTTAAATGAATGAAAAGCCAGAGAGGTTAATCAGATTACAGATTAAATTACAAAGAGAAGACACAGACGAGTGACTAGAAAATGTAGTGACAGTTATAACACAGCAAACATAAAAGTATTAGAAAGTAATAAGCACTTCAGCAAGTATGTTGACGTGCAAAATAAATGTTTATGCATACAGTTCTTCTGGATGAACAGACATAAATACAGTGCATATGCACATTGATGAGGATAGATTTTCTGCAGCAGACTGTGGCGTGCAGCCAACTCGCTATGATGAAATGGATATGGCTGATCAACTGCAACAGAAACTCAATAACGTAGTATGTTGGCCTTTTCCAATCTCATATTCTCTTTCACGTTTTTCTCACAAGTTGCCCCCGCACCCGGCTCCACCTCCCTCATTTCTACCATCATCATCCATTCTCCTTCTGCAGCATCTCAGCTCGCACAAAAGTCCTCTCCATCTTTTCTTATTCCTCCAAAACATGTTTCCGGGCAGACAGTGGAACAGAGCGACGCCCAGATGCCAGAATCAGACCTGCATTCTGAATTATAATCCCTGTGAGTAGATCTTAGACTTCATCATCAGTATGTGCGCACTGGAAGAGGAGGCGAAATCCATATTCATGTGACCTTGAGTGTGAGACTGAGAGGAACGGCGAAAGGAAAGGCGCCGGCGCATTTAAAGTTTCCCGAGCCTGAAATGTCTGGCAAACAGGAGTCAACACAGCAGAGCAGAACACAGCGACCCGCTCTGTCAGCCAATCGGTAATGAGTTTGGAGCGTGGCCAGTCAGTCATGACAGTGTGTTTTATGGGCCAAGCTGACGAATGACAAGGAACGTCCCTGAACACCACCTCTGACAAATAAATAAGGATAAAGGGAGCAGAGCCGGGAAGAAGGACCCCAAGTGCAAAATAAGCAAAGAAAGCCAACAATCACACTCTCGACATTCTCACACACACAAAAAAAGCAAACAAGAGGCAGTGAGGGGCGAAATGAGTAGCATGTGTTTACTTTGCTGGTATGACTGAACATTAACCAGAGCTGAAGATTCAATCCTTGGATGACTGTCTCACTCTCTTTTTGTCCTTTCTTCCTGTTGTAACAGTCTGAACAGTAACAGCTAACAATTACTCCCCGCAGTCTATCCGTTCCCAGTTTGCCCATCACATTCTGTTCCTTTGTCCTCCCTCTAAAACTCTGGCATCGGCGCCTGTCTTTCTTAGCAGCACCACACAAACATTCTTCCTTAACACAAAAAAAAAAACACTCTCAAATTCAAAGCTGAAGCTGTGAGAACAACGCATTGTGTTATTAAGTGTTTGCATTTTGACATCTCTTTTAAACCAACACCAGGGAAAAAGGACAGGCAGGCAGATATTCATTGTGAAGAAATTTTAGGATGAATTTTTATTAGCATGCATTTTAATCTCACTTTCAGGACTTCAAGCAGCCTTAATTATTATCTCTGAAAATCTACAAATGTGGTATCATTACATATATACATTTTGCACTTCAAAAAGAAGCAAAAACAGGAAAAATCCATGCTTGAATAAGATGTTTTATCTAAAACCCAGTTTTTCCCCTTCTTTTCCTAACAGGGATTTGACTTTCGCACTGAAGATGATCAAAGAACTGGCAAGTTCAGTTCTTTCCTCATTCTGCCTGCCTGTGACACCAAACTGCCCCATCCTTTGAAGCTTCCCGAGCTTCTCAACATATGCCTTCATCTAAGCTGTAAAACACATCAGAGAGATGTAAAACATACCTCATCTCACAGGTTGGACTCATTTAACCAACAGCTGACAAAGGGTGCAAGGGAGAACGAGTCAAGTCAAATTTTAATCAAATTTGCTGCTCTGGATGGCCTTGGGTTTGAACACCAGACCAGCACAGGCTTTCCACAGAACACATGCTGCGACAGCGCGGGCAGCAGAGAAAAGATCAATCTGGTCTCCAAGCACGTTCCAGATCAAATTTAAATAGGTTCTCGCATACCATTTCAGTGACCCAAACAACAGTATCTGGCCGACTAACGGTGGTAAGGGCGCTACGATAATCAATATTGAACTGTTTTAAGGTTAATTAGTGGTTGCATGAACAACTTTCTAAACAATTCAACTAAACATTTAGGCACACTCATAAGCATTGAAGTTTGATCACCTGACAATTTGAGAAAAGTACATTGTAAGCTAGCTGCCCAGATGGCACATGCGAGACATAGAAAGTAAATCTTTTTTTAAAAAAAAAAATCAGCTTAACTTTTCTCACATTTTGACCTTCTTAGCATACTTTTTCTCCAATATCCCTCTATGTATGGCACGATCGGAAATAACGAGAGAGCAGTTTCTAAAAATAAAAAAATTAATGAGATCCAGATTATTGCGTCCATTACCACTTATACACACGACTGACAGTTAAATCACAAAATTAAGGCTTGTGGCAGGAAGTCTCGTTATCAAGAGTTTGCTAGAGAAGGGGGCCTGAGTGACTAGCAACACTTTTCAAAATGATCAGTATGGACATCTGATCAGATTTGGAGCAGGAAAAGACTAATTATTTCTCCCACACATAACAGGCCTGAACCCTCCACTCCTCCTAAAAAACCAACAAAAGCAAGAGTTCTCCATAAATAATTTGATATAATAAAACGAGTATTCAGTACAGTCCCCATGGATGCTTTCTGCTTTTATATATTGACAGCTCTCTGGCGTTTATCTTAATTGCCGTTCAGTTTCAGCTCTAAGAAAAATAATTTGGTGCATGTCCGTGTAAATTGGGTAGGTTTTTTTTGTTTGTTTGTTTCACTTACTGCCTTTGACCAACAGCAGTTATGGGGAAATAGGATTAGCTTTTTTTTTTGTTTCCTGAAGCAGTAATGGTTTCTTAGAGCTGCAATTTTCTTTTAAAACCATTGATAGTTAACAGACAAATATTGCATTTTTGTTCTTTTAAATGATTGACAGGATATCTGGAATATGTACTCTAATCTATGTATGAAAACTGTATACTGATTTTCCAATATCACCACTCATCTTTACACTTTGAAGTGGCAGTCCGTTAGAAAGGTTTTCCTGTCCCATAAGCCTGAGAAAAAGAGCTATGTTCAATTTTCAAAAAGCAGCAGACAGCACTCCACATTTCCCTTTATAAGATCATTTGTTCCATTTATATTTGTAGCTTCCAATAATGCAGATGAGCCTGAACTCGTTCATCTCCCTCCACCTCCCGGGTGCTCTCCTCATGTGTGGAAAAGTTGGTAAGCAGGCAGGAGACGGTGAGTTATGCAACAAAACGTGGCTGCATATTTCGCTATGTGACTCAAGAAGCCATACTGCCACCTTTGCAGTAACAATAAACTCATCTATATGACTGGCTGTGAAGAGACTGGAACAAAGCAGTCAACAGAGTCGGAAGACCACTATTTTCCAGAGTGCAAACCATAAACACAATGTGATTGTGCTAAAATACCAGTCTATCACAAACTTCAGTGCAACGCTGCCCTTTAGTTTCCTGGAAGGCAGACTTGAGAAGAAAAACATTGATAAACGAGCTGGCAGACGGAGCTTCTCGCTTTCAGCTTCTCTGCAAAATGGTCTTTAAAACTGTGAGTCTCAAAGCCCAGAGCCTTTTACCCAGCGACTGACACTGCTTCTGTTGCAGCAGAAGACAAGTAAAATCTCAAATCAAACAGACATGTTGCAATTCTAAATGGCTTGAAAGCATCACTGGGAATTTCAAGATGGAACAATAGTGGTTTGCTACATGTCTAATAAGACGGCACTCTGTGTAAATGTAAAGGGCCCTGTCCAATAGAGAAAATGAAGCATTTGTTTATTTTTTCCCTCACCCCTGCACATAACAGCTGAAGGAAACTCACATTTTCTCCTTGCTTAGATCACTTGGTCCGTTTGCATTTGCCTGTTCAAATATAGATGTAGATGAGCCTCTCCTCTCTTTTTGCCCTCCCTTTCTGTCATCCTTTATGACGCTGGGTGTATTTGATCACTTTAAGAAGAGAGTAGTCATGAAGACTCAGAAAGAGGCACAGACAGTGAAGAGATGTTTTCCCTCAGAGAAATGACTGACACAACGAGTTAAACTTAGCAAGATCAAACATATACTTACTTACACCTGCCATATATCAAAACGCAGCTTGTTGGCAATGTGTGTTCAGTGTACATGTTGACTTTCCCTCCTGCCTTTTACATTTACAAGTGCACTTGTATCATACAACAAACAACAAAACCTTTAAAGAAACAGGAATAGTTCAAAAATATAAATAAACAAATATTTCAACCAGTGATTAAACTGTCAAGTGTTTGATTACTTTTTAATACGAGGTGTAGGAAAACAGCAAGAAATTTTCTAAGCCAGTTTTTCACGGCCATAGTTAATGTTTTCTAATTGCTCTTTTTGTACAAACTGACAAAAAATAAATAAAGTAGAAATACTCCAGGAGGCTAAAATCGGGACAGCTGACACGTTTTCCGCTAAATAAATGTAATAATGACTACCCTGTCTGGTAATTATTATATGAAAGGGATTTTTTTTTTCTGAAGCGCCTGTTGATAATATGCAACATATACAATAATGCAGCCTTAATCTGAAGCTACTATATCTGGGAGGATACATTTATCTTTTAATTTCATACTTTCTAGACACTTCAGTGCTGACTCAATAAGAAAAGCAATGATTTAACAAATGTAAGTGCTATTACAGTACAGCTGCTGATGATTTTGCTTATTATTTAAACAGAGTGGAAAAAGCTGTGTCATCAGCTTTTATAGACTCTATTATTGTATGTTAAAAATAGATAACTTCAAAAGAAAATTATGTATGGTTCAGGGGATTTTATTATAAGAGGTCTAATGTATTTAATAAAGGAGGGTTTTTAAAGTTAATTATAATAATACATTCTATTCAAGATCCTTTAACTTTGATGCATTTAAAAGTGAAGTATACAACAAAAATCTGAGTGTAAAAAATAATAAAGGACAGGAAAGCTGAAAAAGCTTTATGTAGTTTTAAAATTGTATTCACCAACTGTGTACCAAGCTTCAAAATTAAAAAGAAGAAAAAACTAACTGAAATGATTAGATAAATCATTTGAGAAAACCTAAATCCAAATAAAGAAGCATCTTGTGAAATCATTTACAAGTCTCCAGGGTGGCTGAGGAGAGTTTTTTTTTTTTAACAGCTTTGGCAACTTTTCTTCAGTTCAGTGAGGTGTGTAGATTCATCTCTTCACAAGCTTCATTCAAAAAGGTTTGGATGTGGACTTTGATTGGACCAAAATGCAGCGTCTATGGATTTTGTTGCTAACAATCACTGATTTTGTAAAGCTCCGACCTGCCGATATAGTTTTTGGTCTAATCTGATTTCCCTTTCTAATTTCTCCTATCAATAACAAGAAATATTTTTTTTTCCCATTTACTGTATGAATTGAAAATGTTTACAGTAAAATAAAACAGTATCTCAAAAATTCCTAATGCCTATAGAGCTGTTTATTTAGCCAAATTCATAGTCTTCTTTTAAAGTTCCATCTTAATGTGGATGTGATGATCCTTTCTGGTTCAGCTTATTGATGTTCAAATGTTCAAATGCTCAATATTGCAACTGAGTCTTACAACACAGTAACTTTGATCATGTCTGACTGCCATCACTAGTTAAATTTTCTGTGAATGCAATTCACTGATACTCTTTTCGGTCGATGTTTAGTAGATTTGTTGCTGTGCCAGGGATGATTATCTGGTAACATGATAAGACTTCACTACTGTTTGTCAGTCAACAATTAGTACAAGAAAAACAGATGCAGCGACTAAATGGCTTACTTTTATATTCAGACTAGAAAAAAATGTTTGAAAGGAAGAAAATAGCCTAAGATAACCAAACAGTGTTAACTTTCTCAGCTTTGATGAACAGTTGTACAAGTTCAGACAACAGTTGTAAAAAAACCCTCATTATTTTGTCTAAAAGAATGAAATTTTATATTTTGTTACTTTGAAAGCGAAGGACTTGCATGTAAAGAAAAGTTACATTTTGGTTTGATCTCTAAAATTAAGCATTCGGCAGTGTCACGAAGCAAGACTTCTAAGAGGTAAACACTAGCAGACAGCTTGTTAGCATTCCTGTGTGTATCCTGGGTAGGCCGGCTGTAATTAAAGATCATTATGGAGCAATGCAACAATCACTGAAGGTGTGTCCCTTGTTTGTTGGTTGTAGCCTGTTGTGTGTGTGCACACTGATCTGTCTACAGACTCTGTCACAGAGAAAAAACATCAAACGGGATTAAACACAAAGAGAAGCAGAAGGCACTGAAAGGTGAGTGGAAAGAAAACAAGAGGGGAGGAAAAGTAATAATTAGGAAGAAAATGACAGGGTGGACAGAACCAACAGCCCAGAGACAGTGGCATGATTCTGACTCAATGACTATAATTTGTACTAGACTGAAATAAAGTAGAAAAAGTGAAGGTGTTATAAAGATGAAGCAGAATAGAAAACAGAGCAGGCTTGGAGATGGATTGTTGAAAGAGAAAAGTCGCAGTCCCTCTGGGTAATGTGAAAAACAGCACTGTTTTAGGTGACTGAGGTGTTTTTTGCTCTAATGCATGTCAAAGTGTTATTCTTTGTTAAGTTGTGATTTAACACCCATCGTTCTTGTATCCTTTCTAACACATTCAACAATCTCAAGCACTATTGTGGATACACAGACAACACAGATAAAAGAATCTGCAAGAAAAAGAAATATTCCACGTGACTTAGAAATATGAAGAACACTGCTGTTTAATTAAAACTTAGAAAATTCCATTTGAGAACAGAAATAAATCGCTTACATTCCTTGTGGTGCTTTCAGAGGCTTTCATTTAGAAGGTTTTTGGGTTGGTTGTATATTTGCCCATGTTTTCAATAAATAAAAATAAACAAAAGAAAGAAAACATAGGCGCTAACAAAATTTAAAGTTTATGCACTCCGAATAATTATTGCAGTAAAATAGGATTTTACATATAATGATAGTAATATCTATTCCAAAAAGCATTAGTTAGCATTTTTTAAAGTCTGATTTAAACACAATTTGACAAAGGTCAAATTCACATAACTTATTAGGAAAAGGCAACTTGTAAATGTGCTTTTGAATGAAAAAAAAAAAAAAAAGACATTCAAGGAAAGACTAACTCCGTTTATACAGTCTGGGAGAGTTCTCTGTAAATATAACACTAAATGATCACTGAGAGCTCAACGTAAAGCCACAAAATGTTGAGCGATACATCAGTGATCTGTGACCACCATGAGTGGAGTCTGTGTAAGTGGCTCAGAAGAGAGGACGGCCAGTGGTTGCTTGACATTTATAGGTCACCCTGTGACTACAGCCTTGTAAGAATTTTCTTAATGGATATGACAAAGACCTTTGCACACAGAAGTGTACAGACAAAACAGAAGACATCTTCAATATGTCATATTTGTTTAACTGCGTTATCTGAGAAACTGTGGATTTAGGTGTGTGTATACAAAGGCATAACATCTGGACCGCTGGCCCAAAATTAAATGATTTCTTCTTTATTATTTGAGCTATAAAAACAGCTCCAGTCGGGGTGTACATGCAAAGAGGACATCTGGGGGCTTTCATTTTTAAAAGGTGGTTTGGGCCCTGTGGGGTTTGAGGTGGGGTTTTTGTGGATTAGGTTTCCTTCCCGCAGATGTCATCAAGTCCCGTAACATTGGTATCTGGGGTGTTTGGAGGCAGGATAAACATCTCAGACTCTTTGACATCTTCTTTGAGCCACCTCTAAGAAGTTTCAGCACAGCCCACTTCAGCCCCGGCTGCTGTTACAGTGAAGTGTTGCTGCTGCTGTGTTGGAAATAGGACCACTCTTCTAAAAATGGGTCAGGTTTCCCTGACAGGACATTGTGCTGCAACAAGATGGGTAATAATTTAACTGTGGCTATAATGCAATGTTTGATTTGTTCATCAACGTTAAAAGAGCAAGACATTAATAGTGTTGTTAGAATAATTGACTGCTTAAATTCAACAAGGCAAATCTGTTGGATATGAAAAGCTCGAGCTCAAGTCCTTTGGCTGAAAGTTTGAACCTAAACCTGTGTACACTGCAGCCAAGCATGACATTGCATTAACACGCCTTGGTGGACCCAATGCTGCTTTCAAAGGCTACATTCCTGCTACTAGTACTTCTACCATGTACACATTGGATCACACTGCCAAAGACACTCAGCGGAGGACAGAAAACAGCAAAGCCAAAACAGATGAAAAACTTTTCTTTCATGTAGCCGAAGATCAATCCTTTGACCATCAGTAGATAAAGATATGAGAAGACATGATAAAAGTAGCTTCCATGTTCTGATGGCAGAAATAGATCAATACAAGTAAAATCTCAGCAATGTAATGCACACCCAAAACTAGATAAAAAAAGAGTAAATATATTATGCAATAATTATTAAGTTTTAAATAAAGAGACAAACATTATCATAGCAATGCAATGCACTATGGCTTGAGGGTGAATAATCTTTGAGAAATAAGGACTTTTAAATTAATCTCAAGAGAGCTACATGTCACTGCGAGATGCAAGATTAACAAAACGGCGTGGTCATCAAACCTGCAAATATGAACTTTGCATTCACTGGTGTAAAAAAGAGGTACAATTCTTCAAGGTGCACAAATTACTTCGACTGCTTTACAAAGTGGAAAGACACCTGGCAGATGGTTCCTGCAACCTAGGCTCTTACTCCCGCTTTAAACTAATTATTTCTACATGCAGGGTAATGGACTGAGAATGTTTCTTTATACAGGGACATCATCATTTCCTGGGGTCTCTCATCTCTGTTTGTTTGCCGCACACACACAGAAAAGCAGACATCAGACGCAAACATAGCAAGACAGCCTGACAGACACACATCACTGCATTGAAGCAGACACACACACAAACACACCAATGTGTTCTACTCCCAATAAGCACCAACTGTTCCACAGATACAGGTTTAGAGCAAGTGCACTCTGCCGCAACTGGCATGAATTAAACATGTCTTGGTTTCAGGCTCCGCTACCTGTTGTTGTTTGTGTGGTTACTGCTGGTAAATATCCCCAGCAGTCATAACCTAATGCATATGTATTTCCCCTCGGTGAGCTCACACTAACTAAGGATTTCTATCAGCCGCTTTTCTCTCGCAGTGTACACCTGTCACACAAACAGTGAGGAAAATATTGATCCTTCACATGCCTCCAGCCTCAAAGCTGCAACTCATTCGCAACTCAGAAAGACAGAAGCACACATTTCTCTGTTAGCTTTCAATCAGTCAGCTCCAAGAAATAATAAACTTGTTGACTAAAAGGTTTATGAAAAGCATGTCCAAAGGACTATGATTCATTATGCGCAGAGACTCACTGAAATGGCAGCAAACATTGTTAATTTTGGGGGGGGGGTGAATCGGAATTCTTAAGACAGTTTCATAAATGTTTTTCATAATGAGCAACAACATTTTGAATAAGGTCAACAATGGTTTAGGACATAAAATGCATAAGGAAATTCCCAATAATAAGATCAAGAGGAAAATGCATCTAAATAAACATGCACCAATAATTGGTTTCGAGGTAGAAATTAGCCTGTTATGCGCAAACACTAAAAATCTTTAAATTAGTACTTTTCCTTTATTTCTGAACATTTTGGTTGCAGCGTCATATTCTGAAGTCGGGAAAAAATATTCTGAGAGAAGAATAAGCTCCACTTCATCATACCCTTCTCAAACAGATTGTTGTGCTTATTGTTTTTATTTTTTATTTTTAAATGGTTTCTGACTCTATGTAGGGATATGCTTACATCCAAAAAGGCTTTTCATCTTTATGTTTCATTCTCACTTATATCCTCATCGAAATAAATACCAGTAGATATTTTAAGTTCATATTACTCATTTCTGTTCTGTGGCACACATCTATTGCAGATGGTCATAAACAAAGTAAGCAACCATATGTTGATGGAAGAAGTTTTCAGGGAATTCACTTACGAATATATATAACTTTTATACAACTTTTCCTGCACATTGTTCAGCTCACTCTTGGAATAATATGTTTCTGCACAGTGTAAAGCTAATATGATTAAAATGAAGCCCTAATAACACTTATTTAAGTTCTTTTTAACTCTTTGCTTCTTAATGTTTAACTTGTAGAACTATTAAACTTCATAATGTTACGTGACGACTTTGATGTAGATATCTAATAGTTTCATGTCTAGCTGAACTTAAAAACAAAAAGAAGACATTTAGTCCTGCTGCCTCATCTAGGTGGCATTATTTTCAAACCTCTACAGGCAACATGTGCCGATTATCCTCAGTCTTTACAGTAACTGCTGATTCAATACTTCTACCTCCAATTGAAGTGTTTTATTGTTTGTCTCTTTTATTCTCTGAGTATTTTTTCACTGCCATTGTTTGCACTGCCAGCTGAGAGGTTGTGTTTAACACTCGGGCCGACTCTGACAGCTCTCAATATGCAGGGCCAGTCCTGCCAAACAGACTTATGAATTCCAAACAGCCTGGAGTCATGCTCCATATTTCATTGAAGTTGAATATTTAAAAAGATCAACCCACTCAAAACCCTATAAAACCTATCGTTCTGGGGCCTTGTGTCCTAAAAATAAATCGCATCTGCCATATCGTATTACAGACAGCCACATCAGCCACCATCTCTTAAGCATTTTCCTCTCTGTGTTCCCTTTTCTCTCTCTGACAAAACCCATCTGGTAACCAGCCTGTCTCCATCAACACAGGTTTTGCTCTTTCAAACAAAAAAAAAATAAACCCCCCCAAAAAACCATGCACTTCCTTCTGCCTCCTTTATATCATTCACTTCCCCTTTCTTTTGTCCTGTCTGAAAATCAGAGGTTTCTTTTTAGTTTGTGCTGCTACTCATTCGTCTGCTGTCCTTCAACCCCAACTCTTTGTACAGAACCACAGACCACCAGTGCAGATGTGAAAAGTTCTCTATTTCATTCAAAAAACAAAATGAGAAAAGTGTTCAAAAAAAAAATTAAATAAAAAAATCTAAATACAGTACAATTACTTGAGACAGACTGCCAATAACAGCATAGTATTAATCAGATCAAAAAGTGTTACAGATTAATATAAAGAAAAAAAATCACCATGTCAAAATGTAAACTTTTAACAAAAAGTCCACTGGGTGTACATTAATTTGGATGCTTGGATAATTTTGACAGCTTTTATAGCATTAATTAAGATGCCATTATTTCTAAGACCAAAAATTACATGGCTCTCTATGCTATTACTGACTGCAAAAACTTCAGTTTTGACCTCAAGCATCGTGCATTCCATGTCCCTCCACTCGTCCTTTGAGGCTATTGTTTCCTGTGCACCACGTTGCATCAAAGTTTGTCCTTCCACTCAACTTTTCATAAACATGGTTGGAGCCTTGGATACAAAACTCTTAGCCAGATCCTTTAGGAATAACTTTTAGTTTCTCACCTTCAGATTAGCATGGCTGTTTAGGACATAACATTTCTGTATATCAAATTATTTAGTTGGTCTTATGCAATACTCAAGATTAAGGATTTCATTAGCTGTAAGATAATCCCCTAAATTTATAAAAAACTAATCAATTATACATAGTAATCTGTATGCAATCAATGTCAGTTTGAAATATTGACCTAAGTGAGTGAAATAAAAACACTTTCTTTTTACATAGACATGTATAGTGGTATGACAGCTGAGACTCTTTCAAATTAAAACATTTGTAGGACTGAAACAATTCCTCGAATGATTCGAGTACCTCGATTATTAAAATTCCTCGAGGAAAATTTATGTGCCTCAAAACTTCATTAAATTACGTTTTATTATGTAGCGCGCCGTGTTCCTGCCGGATCATTATTTGTGGTGGGCAGCGCTCTCACTTCCTCCTATGAGTTATTGTGAAGTGCTAGCAGCATGGTGTTGAATTGTGCGAAGTTTGGGTGAGAGTTTGGGGACAAATAAGGATTGTTGAATTTTGTGGCGTGATGGTTAGAGTACGACAGCAGAGGAACTGCGTCGACATGGTTTTGGAGCGAAGGGTAGGAATGGCAAGCGAGAGAGAGAGACATCCGATTCCTCGATTAATTGTAAAACTATTCTATAGAGTACTCAATTACTCAAATATTCTTTTACAACATCCCTAAACAATTGTGTATGAAATTCTTATCTTTGCATTGCTTGTCATTTTTATTAGGTTCATATATGTTTTTGTACTGAAAAAGCAGATGACTTAAAATCATATGAACACTTCTCCAAAACCTTGGCCAATATGGTGCATGTATTACTGAACAAAATGGCCTACAAAGTGATCTAAACCCTTTTGTGAGATAAACAATGAAGAAATTACAAAACTCTGATAAATAAAGCATACTAATTTCCCTTCACACACTGTCAGTTGCCTACATATTTGTATATTGTGACTGCTTCAAGAGTTGAAGCCCTATTGCATTTTGTGTGCAGACTTTACTGCGTGGTGGTGAAAATTTAAATATAAATGAACAATGGAGACATCTATGAAGACTCCATCTAGACATTGTTCTACAGAGCACAAAAAAGGCTTTTAATCCACGGACTAACATGTACAATATGCTAATTTTATGCTTCCACTTCATCTCAGATTTCATCTTTGATGAATAAACATGACACACACATGCAGAAGCCTGTAGGCAGAAGGATATGCATACACCCACCCAACAGTTGGCGGTGGAAAAAAAATGTGATCAAATCAAACCATATCAGAATCAAAACTAAGAAAAAGGCAGAGCATCAAAAAAGAATTGAGCAAAACAGAGCGACGATGACACTAAATAAATAACATTATCATAAATCTGGCAGATCTTTGGATGGGCTGCTACTTTCCATTCAACAGTTTGAGACATGTTAAAAACAAATGCAGATCCATACAATGGGAAGGGTACAAGAAGGGAGGAAACACTGCACACATTATGAGAGAACAGAGAGCATGCACAAGCTGACAAATTTAATTTGATGTTGTTGCTGTGTGCTGTGCAGAAAACAAACCCTTTCCGCAGCTGCCTCAAACTAAAAGCCACCACATACATAATTGTGTCAATTTCAAACATAAGTAAATTAGTGTGGACAAATTATGATCTTCTTGATTTTCAAATTAGGGGGGGGGGAAAAGGATCTGTGCTTCTAAACACCAATCAGAAACGCATTGGTCACATACAGTGATTTTGAGTTTTTCTAAAATTCACTGTATGGCTGAGGGGCTCCAAAGGCTTTCTCTGCCTCTCACCCACAAAGTTTGGTGCTGCCCTGGCATCATGTTGAGAATCAATCCCCAAGTGTTATGTGAGCGCATGCATTGGTCTGTCTATTTGTTCTCAGTGGCTTGATTCTGTGAGTCATCAGAGGAAAGAAAGAAAACTCACATGGCACTGCCACAGTGCTTTGGGCTAATATCGCTATGCTCTCCTGCAACCGTTGGAGCTCGCTGACATATCAATGCAATTAGAGTCATGGCTGTGTCACAGTGAAGGTCAGCTAGCACCACTCAGACTAACAGAGAGGGGGAGAAACAGAGAGACAGCAAGCAAGCGAGAGAGCCAAGGAGGCAGGCTCAGATGAAACAAATTAAGTGACAGGGCAGCATGGCCGAGTTTAACACTGTCTCTGTCCAGGGGCCTCCTCCTCCTCCAACTCCCAAGAATGGGCTGGCAATTAAAAATACATGCATCAGTGATCTACATGGCTCTGTGTAGGACATATAATCATACATTTTCAGAAGAAACACACATCTAAATGGATAAAAAAAAAGCTTTTCATGAGTCTGAGCAGCAAAATATTTCTTTGAATCCTGTACACTTTTGTTTTCACTCAACAAAATCTTTAATCGGTGCAGTAAACTAATGATGCCGTGTAAATATCTTAGCTAAGGGCGACAAGTTAACCCATTCACCTCAATAAGATAGAGAAGGAAGAAGCACTTGATCACACATCCTAGACATCTGCAAGAGAGACAGCAGTAAGCCAAGGACAGAGCTGTTGATGAAATTGGATCTTATTGATTTTAATCAATATAGCTGCAAAGACGAGTCCGCACACTTTGCAGGAGGAACAGCATTTAAACTGTGAAAGTCCATTTTCCAGCGAGTTGTTAGCAAACAACCAAGAACTCTTTCAAGCTGCAGCAATGACCTCAAGGTGAAGGAGTCAGCACAAGGTTGGTGTCGGTGTGCAGAGAAAAACATTCCTATCTATGGATAATAATTGAATGATGCCTGTTTCAGCCGTGACAGTTTTGCACAAAAGCATCCTTTGTAGGTCTAGCTTCTTACGATGCATGTGACATCCATCTTATCACTTCTGAAAGCTCCCGCAGGGCCAGCACATATCCACGCTCCCCTCAGATATAATTTATGTCTCGATAGACCATAGAGGCTGTTGCAGTGGAGGACAAAAGAATATGTTAAAACTGTAAATGGCTGGCAGGGGTAACAGCCAAAGGTTGCAACCTATTCAAAGCTTTGACTCTGACAAAGAGATAAGGAATATAGACATATATAATATAAATGCATTAACAAGCTGGATTAGGAAAAAGTCCTGGTGACCCTGCACACAAATAATTCAGCTTCTTCAGTGTTTGCGTTGACTCACTGAGATTCTTAAAGCAGAGGAGGAACAGAGCCATTTGTGTGCCTATAATCATCTTTCCCAGGCTTAGTCACATGTAAAATTCCCTTCTAAAGTTTTTTTTTTTTTTTTAGATAAACATTGCTAATGAATTGAAAGCCAACCTGTGTCTTCACAAACAAACGCACACGTACACACACTGACAGTGTTTCATGAAGTGAGATCGATGTGCATAGACCTCATGATTAAGATGCAACTGTTTCTATTTTAATTGCTAGAATTAGTGGGAAACTGGGAGGGAAATAACTGAATCAATAGATGCATTTCTGTATCGGGAAGATCTAGCAAACTTTTAACTTCTTTAAAATAGGTAATCATGGATGCTATCAGGGTTTCTACTTGAGCTGCACAGTTTATTGAATGGCAATCATCATCACAATTTCCAAGAATTGCCTCAATCCAATATTTCTGGATATTATATTTTAGCTGCTCTGAATGCAAATTCCACATTCTGCTAATATGTATTTGCCTGTTGGAAGAACTTTCATTGTCCTCAATGCCAAAACAGAATGTGTATTTGTTGTGGCTTAGATGCTATTGCTCACAGTAGAGGTTGAAACATTGTGATGTAGGGAAAGAATTATATATTTGTACAAATTCTTCTTTGTTCTCTTTCCTCAACAACCAATTTTCTACATTTTTCAGTTAGTTTTTATGACATTACGGACACTTGAGTCCAAAACATTGGCGTTGCTCCATGTTGTTTATGTAGTTTTCTCCGTTCCCCTCATTTAACATTGTGCTTCTGGACAATTTTAGAATTAATCAAGTTTTATTTATTTTTTATTTCTTATTAAATGTAAACGATTTAAACAAAGATGAAGCCAAATAGTTTTACACACAATCTTTTTAGTTAGTTACTCAAAAAGAAAAATGTTTAAAGAGTTGGTTACCACCTAGTTTGTGATATTGCAGATCAAATAAAAGAAATGTAGTCTGAAATGTAAAATATAAGACATGTTTTCAGAAATCTTTTAAGAGATAAAATATATAAAATGGTCTGGCAATTCAATTTTGTTTTCCTGATTAAGAGTTTTCTTTTCCATACTTTTAGGTAAGCACTAAATTCTACACTTTTCACAATTGTATAGCGGTTATGAAATTTGATTCTCTTTGTTTTTGAAAGGTAAACTTGGGTTATTGAAGGTTTAATTTATCATGACTTTTGGTCAAAAGTAAAAAGAAGAAAAAAAAATGTATATTTTTTTCCAAGTACGTATGAAATCATACAATGTTTTTCATAGCAATGTAAGAAAATAACCCTTTAAATAATTATTTGTTTTCTTTAATCAGCCAATCAGGTGAACAATGGCTCGGTGTGAGACATCAGAACATAAAGGGGCCGCCTGCAGCAACATTCTAGTGGTAATTATCACATTCTGCTGCATTCAACAAACACACACACACACATACACACACAAGACTAACTCAATAACAAAGAAGAAGGGAGGGAGGGCGATCAGTAAATAACTTCTGAAACGGCAAAGCATCATAACAGCATGTATCACCTTCTGTTTGAAAAAAAAAAAAAAGTCAGCAAAGCTTTGGTGTTCTTTTCTGCTTCTGGCATTGATCAGACAGGGAGGGAAAAAAAAAAAAGGTAGTGAAAGCACAGCTTATATGTGCACATGTCTATTGAATGCTTTGAGGAGTTTGTTTGTCTGAAACTACTTTATTATAATTGAGAAGAAAGAAATTGCTATGTCGGTAAATATGCGCAGACATTCAAAATAAAGAAGGAAACAAAAAAACAAATACATCTCAATTTCTTACAATGTCACCATAGACAAAGGAAAACAGAGCACACTATATAGCTACTGAGCAGCAATATAAATCAAAAAGCAGGTCTTTAGTTTTATGAGAAATAGGTTATAAAATATAATAGAAGAAGTACTTATGATTATTAGTAAATACATCTAGTATATGTAGGTACAGGGCAGAGACCTCAAGGAGGGTGGCAATTACTTCCACAATGTCATTAAATACAATAAATCTAAATTTGCCTCGTCTTTCTGTACGTTTCCAAAACAGTAAGACCTTTAGCATATCGGGCTCTGTAATCTGAGTTTGTTGTGACCATTTGGCACATTGAGACTACAACAGGCTTAATTTCTTATTGGCATGTAAAGCTAAAGTTCATGACACTTAGAATATTATAGCCAGTTATTCTTGCCACTGATACGCTGATATTATGATGAGGATTTATTCGTGGGATATTGCGCAGAAGCAGGGGTTTAATAATTCAAAAGACATTTGGGTGGGTAAAAGTCAGCTGCGAAGAGAACATAAGGGCATAGTACGTGACAGAAACAACCAGCAAGAGGTACTCGAGAAAAAATCCGATGGACATAAATGTGTTTTCTTTTTCTTTTTAAACAAACTTACAGCAGTTGTAATAAATGTGAAGTGCTTTCCAAATGCAGGTTGCCAAAGTACTTGTTGGTCTGGTTCCTCCATAATGTATAATCTGTGATCATTATGTGGCGGATGATCATTCAGAGCTCATTAACTACTTTAATTGTGAAGTACAATATGTTAATTGAACCAAGGTAATGACTTCACAAGCGTCTCAAAGAAAGTCTCCTGCTCTAACTACATGAGCCAGCAAAGCTAGACCCGTTATTACAAACCTGCAAATATGCTCTTTTTTTCACCTCTTCTTGAGTCTTTTTGTCTTCTGGTTAATTGAAATGAACAGATCCATTCTCTAACACTACTCATTATGGTGATCGAGAAAACTGATCTTCTGACTATGAGACTCAAACAATCAATGCTGCCTCCCACACATTGAGACACAGAGGACGAGGCACACATGAGCAACATTGAAGAAGAGATCACTTGCATGGAGCTAAATAACTAGGTACTGAGAAGATAAGCTGAGATATAAAATATCCATGACAATAATTATAGTGGTCAATGAAGCAATGGTTGGCCACAGGTGTAGGTAACACTACTAGTTGTTTTGAACTGGTTCCAAACTTATACTGCTGTGGTATGGTAAGTCATATATCTCTATTTTATATATCTTATTTCATTATTATGCTTGGGAGAGGTTCAAAGACATAAATGAACAGAGACTTATCGGTATTTGTATAAATGTGAATATGAAGGGGGACACACTTTGTCCTCTGAAATAACTCAAAATTGAGTGTGATGTGAAATAACATTGTATAAAAATAAAAAATATCTTTCAGCCACAGGTTTCTACATCAGACAGGTTTGGACCAATAAAATAAAATAGATGCGACACTCCAATGAGCGCTGGTTACAAGGATCTGTAGTAAATCATTGAATTTAAATAATAATAAAAACAATACCGGATTTGAGAGTTCATAAAGCATGGATTGTTATTATTATTAAGTCTTTTTAAGCACAATATTTCAGGGTTTTAATGCCATTAACATATCAAACAAGGAAGTGTATTCAACAAAAAAAAAAAAATATATATATATATACCAGTTGTATTTAGAATTTTTTTTTTATTTTTTATTACAGTTGTAAGTTTCAGACTACTGGCCAACACCACGTCACAGAGATATCATTTAAGCTTTGACAGAAAGTCAATTAACAATAGAGGTGCCTTATGTTACTAAATAAAAAAATCAAATGCTGACATTAACCTAGTAATTATGATGCAAAGGTGAATACTCAAAATATAATGAATTCAAAGGAATACAAAACTGGTAGGTTCTTTATAAATATAAACTATATCCTGATTGATAATCAAGCTGAATATTTTATTTTTATTTTATTTTTTTTACAAGCCAGCTCTTTTCCAGTTTTTATTAATAACATTTGTTACAAACACCTATTTAAAAACAAAGCTGGGTTGTTCTCATCACAGTCTACATTAACTACTCGGCTGAGGCATGCAGTTCCTGCCAATAGATGCAGCCTTGTAAACAGGTAGACCTGGAACAGAACCAGAGCAATCAAGCCAGAGACCTTCTGAAGCAGGCTGCTGTGTGGCACCGGTTGGTGGCTGCTAATGGTTCATTGCCTTAGGTGGGTGGATTAGGGAAAAAAAAGCAAGAGAAATAGTCTTTGTGGAGATCATGTTTTCCAGTCAGCATGCACACGCTCACTGCTGTGAATAAAAGATGGCACAGAGAAAAGAAAAGGAAGCTGGAAGAAAGGGAAAGGGCATTTGGAGAGGAGTAATTTTTTTTTCCATCTTATACAGAGACAGATGCAGATTTTCTGATTTGATTGGACAAAGTAAAGAACAAACATGCATTATTTTATGTACGCCTACTTCTAAGCCAATGTTTACTTTGCAACAGAAGCATGACACCCAGTTCGTAGTACATAGCTAAAGCTCATTAATCTATTACACTCTATCTCAGTTTCATTATGCCCAGATTACATGACTTGTTGAACTGATGTTTGAAACAGATGTACACATGCAGGTTTGCTGTCGTAAAATGGCCCCAAGATACGGAAGATTGTACACAGACACACATCATGCTAATGTCTCCTCCTCTGTGGCTCCTTCTCAAAATGCTGGTGGCATTTTATACTGGAAGACTGTGACGAATCTTGACAGTATCTCCCTTGTTACTACTCCCTCTCCCCGTCTTTCCCTCACCCCTTATCTGTCATGCAGAAGGTGTTTCGGCAGCAAATGGGCAAAATGCCATCTGGTGCATAGGCTTTGGTATTTGGATAAACTTAAAGGATAGATGGTGAGGTTTTCATTGTTTGTCAAACCGTAACTGTATCGACTGGGATATAAATGTCTGAGTTTAATTTAAAGCAGTAATTAATCGTGAGTTTAACCAGAACTAAATAGAAGTGCGTAATCTTGAGAGAGAAGGAGTCAGCAGGATATTACGAAGAGGCAAAAGGGTAAAATGGAAATAGGTTCCTACTCCTATTTCACGTGAAAAGAATAAGAAAAAAATTCAACAGTTCACCATGAAAAAAGAAACAAAGAGAATAAACAAAGAAGACAGGAGATCCAACTTTCAGGTTACAAACGTTGTGAAATTCAAACATTTTTATACATCCTAGAGAATACTGAAAAGAATTCCTGACTTTTCCAGACTGTGTAGGAAGCCTGAGGGTTATATGAATGATGGAAATGGATGGGTAAGGAAAGGAAGGAGAAAAGAAAACCACAGAGCCTGAAGAGTCACAAGGAAGCAGGAAGAGAAGAGGGATTTATTTTCACCTGTCAACAGCATTTAGACCTATAAACACATACAAAGCTGCAGCTTCGGGGCACTGGGACAATATTGGTCATGCTATGAGTGGTTGTGTGTGATGGATGATTCATCACATTTCTTCAGTTTGTCATCAGGGTGTTGGTCATGTCAGTACTTAGGCTGACCCTAATCCACCATGAGAAATCCAAGAAATCCATTAATGCTTTAACACATGGCACAAAGGTAAACGTTTGCCTTAACGGTTTTAGAAATATAGTACTATAAAGGAGCTAACTGATATTAAAAATCTCAACTCACACTGTTGCAAAAATAGTGAGTAAAACACAAATAAAACCTTGGTGGGGTGAAAACCTATTTGCGAGTGAAGAAAAAGAGGGTAATAACACAGCGAAATAACTAAATTCATCAGCTTTACAGTTTCTTGTAAATGCATAATGTCCAAAAAGTCTACAGTGAACTACATTCTCACATGCAAATATAAGATGAATTGTCTTTGTGAATATGCTCAGAGACAGAAAAAAAAAAAATCATTTTTACATCTACAAAATATATATTTTTTTCCATTTCTAGAAATTACCTCTAAAAATTTTAATCTGCGGTGTTGTCCTCCCTTTACAATGTGGCCAATTAAGATCAGCAGAAAAACATGAAGTTCTCTGTCAAGAGAACCATCTCTCTGTGTGTGTGTAAGAGAAAGAGAGTATGTGACAATTACAAGGACATTTGAGAAAATGGAACTGCTGGTGTTTTATATCATTTGTCATCAGGGTGTCAAGCAAAGCATGCATTTGTGCTGTGTGTAATGAACAATATGCAAATCCTCACTCAGTTTGCAGGCACTCTCGGTGACTAGAATGAAAGCAGCTGTTAAGCAGTAATAAAATGAGATTCTAATTCAACCGCCCCAGGCCAGAGATGTGAACAAGGTGCAATAATGAATTGATTACTATCAATAAAGGTGTTTCACAGTTGCTTCTTGATGTATATGCTGATAAAAAGTCAGTAACAAGAGCATTTCTAAAGTGACATGTATATTTCTAATGTATTTTATTGACCAATTTGGAAAAAGCCTCAATATTTTAAAATGTTTTCTTCTTGCCATTGCAAGGTGATTTAACTACCTTGCATTAAATAAACAACAGATGTTTATTTAATGCACTATGCAATCACTGACAAGTTTTTTGTTCTGGTAGACTTATATGTATGTGTGGCCAGCTGTCTGTATCTTCAACTGATAAACCGTGAAACCAAAACAGAAGGAGAAAGATGCTGCAACAGGGAGACAAGGAGGAGGAGAGTAAGAGAGAGCAATGCCTCACATGCCTATAGCCTGCCAGTTTGGCTCTGCAAGACAGTGACCTTGTTTGCATGATTAGTAGAACTACTGAGGCGTGATTGGCCTTGTAACATTACTCTCCCTCTCCCTTCTTCCTTCCTGTCATCTCTTATTCATCACTCTTGCTTTCCTTCATTCCCTTTTTTCCCTCTTTCTGGCCTTTGTTTAAAAGGGGTTTGACAAAATGCTTCATTTACACAATTGGATATGAAAAGACATTTAAAAAAAAAAAGAAAAAAAATGATTTATTTTACTTTTTTAGACAGTATTTTATTTCTGGGCAGAACTGGAATGCTTCACATATAAATATGATAACATCGGTTTGGTGTAAAAACAGCTGAACCAGAGATTTGCTGGATCTTGTGATAAACATGGTTATCATTGAAGGTGCATTTAAAGTTCATCTTGCCCTTCCATTCATTCATTATCTATACCCACTTCAAGCAGGGTCGCAGAGGAGCTGGTGCTCATCTCCAATGGCCATTGGGGAAAAGGCAGGATAAACCCTGGACAGGTCGCCAGACCATCACAGGGATACTCAAACAATCATGACTTTACAGAGTCATAAATATGGGCAATACACATGGGCAATGTTGCTAACTCGTCTTTTTTCTGAAACTGTTGACTACAATATTTTAAATGCAGGAAATGGATCATTTGCCTTGCTTTAACTGATAAGATGACACTTTTTAATTATAAGTCTCAGCATTTTGTGTTTACAAAACAAACAGTGCTCAATGTAATCTCTTGAAGGAGAGCATGTTATTTTTCTTTTAAATACAAAAAAACTTCTCTTTAGATTTGTCAAAGAGAGGAAAACTACTCATATAAATATAGACAATTTTGTTTCCATTTCTTTTCAGTCATTGTAAATCAAGTTTTTTCATTGACATATGATCGAGATGGAACAGCTCTGACCTTAAGGTAATCATTTGAGATGGGCTGATACAGACAGAGTCAGGTGAAGACATCTGAATGACAGGGGTAAAATAGTGGTTGACGGGCAACCAGTTAGGGGGTGGTTTCAACTGTCAACTCTGTCAAGATGGGAATAGTAGCAGGACGAAGGAAAACTCTGTGTGGGTGCGTGTGTGAATGGGAGACTTTGAGTATAAAAGAAGGAAAATATAGTAGGTAAGCAAGTCAAGAAAACAAATGTAAAAACTTTGAAATGCAAACATGCTATATTAAGCTACAATCAACAATAGATTTTAGTTACGTAATTTATGTTTTTCTCTCAGTGAAGTTAGTATCATTCCCTCAAATTATTCTTGTGTTTTTCAAAAAATAAAAAAAACAATAAATTGGCTGCAAATTAGAACATTTTATTGTTATTTTGGAAATAAAGTTATTATAAGAACTTATCGAATTTATCACAACGACAAACTCAAAATCTTGCAAGATTCCCTGATTTCAACAGGGATAAATGAACATCTCTAAGTACCATAGGATTCTTCGTAGTCTGATCAGTTTTTCAGTGTGGCTATATCAACATCATCTAAACAAGTGGGGACTATTTTTATTTTTAAATCAATTCAGCTGTACAACAGAAGGACATAGCAGAGCTCTGTTGAAAACGCCTTAATAAAAGGCATTACACTTGACCATAGTTATGTCAATAAAGCACAGCTCAGACTTTCACAAGGTTCTCGAAAGCTAGGCCATTTCAAAATATCCGCTAATGAAACAATTTACTGCCATTTACAGAAACGCCTATTATTTGATTTGATAAATAATCATTTGTGGAGAACAGTAATTTCACTTCCTTGGTATTTTACACCAAACACACATTCATCCACACACACAGTGGTAGCTCTTTGTCTGGACAGCAAGCTCTGTGCCAACTGTTTAATGAACATAGGCTGGCACACCAACAAGAGCAAACTCTGGCCCACACCACTGTTTGACGATTAGCTACATCCCACAGGGATACACACATGGACCAACACACACTTTGAATCAATAGCCATACAGGAAAGAGAATGCGTTCAGTATACAGAGAGTTAATAATGGGTTTATTCCCAGCCCACAAAATACTTAAAAATGTATTTGTCTTTCTGGTTGTTCAGTTTTTTGCTTTACAACTAACTTTGCTCAACTTATTTCTTTTATGTCTTTATTACTATTTTTCCATTACAGCCAGAGTCTTAAGAGAAAAAAGTCTCTTCTTTTTCTGATCATAATGTTTTTACATGTTTCTGCCTCTGTGAACTATGTGTGTCTTCTCATTTTGCTGCCATTATTCTTTTGATCACAGACAGGTACTAGTCAAACATGACAGTGAAACTAAGAGTTTCTTCTTTTTAGCTGACAACGTCTTCCTCCGTAGACATAAAAATAGGTAAAAGTCCACTCTAAGTCAGCAACGTAGACATCATACCAAGATGTTCTGATAGTAAATTATATATCAAAAGGACACAAGATTGGATCAAGCAAAATAAAATGCAACTCATTCATATGAATTCAAACCAGATATGTCAATGCACTGTGAAAAAAGTTAAGATTTTTCTAATCTCTGTCAAATAAGCTTTTTTTTTCTTTTCTTTCAGTTTTAGACCAGTTAACATTACCAAAATACTTCTATTTGAAAACTGGCAAATAGAAATATTTTGTAATGAATTAATAAAGAAAAATATTGTTATACTTAGAATCTCAGGATTCAGACTGAAAAACAAAACAGAACCATAAAAAATAAAATAAAATAAAAATACCATGCCTATCAAACGTTTTTGTTGTTTGTAAATCCAAGATTTAAAGCAACACCTCAGCAAAACTGTGTCCTTGTGTGACACCATGGATAAACAGAAATAAGGCAAAATTTTAGAAAGAGAATTGTGGACATCCATGTCTGGATATCACACAAGTAGACAGTGAAATCCGCTATTGTAACATTACATCAACATCATACCATTCAGCTGATGGGTTTTGTGTCAAGATAAACATGATATGGTGCAAAATGTACATATGAACTTCAGGACAGAAGCAAAAGCCCATGTGCAACAGTGTGTGAACTCATACAGGAGCAAAGAAGGACTTACTCAACATAAAAAACAGGTTGATTATAGTTTATAAACACATACAGTGGCAGACACCCTAATTTTGTGGAACCATGTCATGTGGTCTGATTAAACTGACATAAAAGTGGCCATTTATCCCGTCTACAAAAACAGGGAACCGTTCAAAGCATTCCAAATGTGAACTATGAGGGTAGCACTATCATGTAGTAATCCCACAGGTTGCACTGGTGTACGTCACAAAATACATGGCCAAAAAAAGGAAAGGTATGAAAGAATACTGAAGCACATCTTAGGACATAACTGAGCTAAAACAACCAGTGAGAAAAAACGTTATGCAACTTCTACTTAAAAGAAAACAGAACAGAAACAGAAAATAAAAATTGTACTTATTGTAACTTTTTAATATAATTTAAGTTTGAAAAGTTGGGTCAGTCCTCTCTTTTCCATTCTGGCTAAATGACTCTAGCATTCATAGGTTACATCATTCTTTAGTCCTCCAGAAACACCTCTGAGATATTTTAAAACGTATACACAAACTGTTAAATATGTTAATACTTACTGATCTAATGGAGTTCAAAAGAACTAAAAACACACTTGGGAACCCAATCATTTCAACACCGTGGAAGAAATGTGCTTGCTGTTGCATCAGTTTGCAAAGATGGGAAAAAACTAGAAGCAATGTGTGTGTGTGTTAAGAATTTAGATGAATTGATAACCTGAGCAGTGTGACAGCAATTCCCATAACTACAGCTTTAATTCATCCTTTTCCATCATGCAGTGTTCCCTAGTCATTTTGGAGCAATGTTCTATGTGAATGATTTCACCCTTCAAAACAAAACAGAAAGGTACATCACATAAGCCTTTGATTGCGTTTCATATACAGGTAGGTAAATGATGAAATATCCTGCAAAATATCACAAATATGCTCTGGTTGGGTTTTCTTGATTGATGTTTCAACTCAACTGTGACTTGTTTGTTTAAGACTAAGGAAGGCACCCTGTTAAAAAGGAAACTTGGACAGAAATAAACACAACCAATGAAAGCACAAATTAAGGCCACATAGATATGGTATAAACAGATGATTATGTGATGTCAGACTACCTGTGTTACTAAAGTAAAGCAGCAAAATAATTTGAGAAACACCCCTCAGGCTTCTTGTATTTCAGGCTAGAACAGCTTTTTTTCCTCCCACCACTGGCAAAGATTACAGCCGAACACAAAGGTCAAAAATGTTTGAGTTAAACAAACATATTCTTATTGCGATTGCCGTCGGAAAAACAGAAAGATGTGTAGCAGTCTAGTCACTGTTATTAATCTCCTGGTTCTGCTTGCCTGTAAAAAGTTCATGGAGAGGTATATGGAGTTATGGGTGCAAGGAGCTTCTCATAGTGCTTAGTGTTCATTTCTTACTGCTGTTTGAAATCAAAAGCTTAATGGGGTATAGGAACATTTCAATGATCTTTTTAGCTCCCCTCACCATCATCTGCAGGGCTGCTTGTGTGCCATATTGCAGCTGGAGTGTCATACAAAGATGCAGGATGTCAAGACACCAAAACTGCTCCACTGCTAGACTGTTTGGTGATAGAGCCACTTCTGAACTGGTCTTACAAAATAACCTATTTGGTTTTCCTCAATTGGAAAACCAAACAAGTTAATTTACTTTAGCTCTGTATTAAACATCAATGTATACAACAGGAAGATACAAAATAGTGAGCTTCAGTTGTTCTTGAAGCTCACTATTCAGGAACAATAGTGATCTTTTGTATTTTAAAGATCAAAAGCAAAACAAATTTCCCAAAATAATACCTGATTTGCTCTTAGTGCTGTAAATTTCTTCAGGAGCAAACATTTCTTTCTTCGGTCAGTTCTATACCAAGAACCAGTAGGGTAAGTTTGATTGTATAAGTCACATTTGCCTTATACACATAGGCTGGCACACATAGGTGCGACACACATTGTTGGCTATATTTTGCAACAAGTAGTTATATTTTGACCTGTCAGAGCTTTGACAAGAATTGCAAACAAACTGCTTTGTTGCAGCTGCTTGTATCATGTTGGAAGCTGCTAATAATTAAACTTCCAATAGCACAGTCTAGAATAAGTTGAATAGTAATGTTAGTTAAATCAAGAGGTAGACGGATAGATTAAAGCTTGATATGTACTAACATATGTAGTACACATATCTTTCTCTTGTCGCCACATTTCATGCCTTTGTGCCACAAAACAGAAACAACGTATTCTAACCAGAAGAAGATTGTTATTCTTGGCATCCTATTACTACTGCCTTTTTGCAGCAACACTGCATTAAAAGTATTAGATGTTGAGAACAAAACATCTGCTTTCTTTTATGATTTTTTAAAGCTCCACAAGAACAAAATATATACTTTAAAATTAAACACTATACAAGTTAGATTGTGTGGTTCAGACATTTTAAACGTTTGGTAGCGATGAGCCCTTTGCGACAATATCTAAAAAGATAGAGTATTTTCATTGGCATAGGAATACCAGTGACATGCAAGGGAATTATGCACTTTATAATTATCAACACTTAATCAAAAGAATGATACAGGGAAATAAGCAGGAGATTTCCTCTGTCTTTTAGCCAAAAATTTACAGAATATGCTTTTAATTCAATTTTCCATTGTGTCTTAAATTACTGGAAATAAAAGAAACGTAGTATTTTTTATTCTTTGTTAAATCTAAGTATGAAAACTGAGAAGCTTGTTTTAATATCTTAGATACATTGTTTCTTTTTGGAACATAAAAGAGAAGTTCCTGGCATACTTTTGACAAATGCAGCAATGTTTCATTTTTTGACATCATTATTCTGATTATACTTAATGAATCTCTGAGATATTGTTATCCCTTCAGTTTTACTCAGTCTGTGCATATCAAGTGTGGTGGGAAAATTATTATAAGTTAACATCTGTTGATCATGTTTTGTTAAATGCTTGTGAACTCTCACCAAAACGACCCATCATTTTCTTTTGGTGAGAGCTGCATAGGAACCAGACTAAGACTTTCTGATATTTTGGATCCCTTATCCTTGGTATAAAACCTGTGTATTGACTCTGCCTGGAAGAGCTTTTATTCGGAACTTCTTCATTATTGACTGTGTTACAAGCTCTGAATATTGTGTACAATATACAAATAAACCTGATTGAGTGATTTCATCTAACAGTGCTTGGAAATTAATTTTGTCCACAACATTAACATAAATCGCATGTTTGAAAACATCAGTACATTTAAAAGCAAGTCCTACCGCAGCTATTACTTCTTGTCTGAAACCCTTCTAAATTCTAATGGATGGCTTTTCCTGAGTTTAAAAGGAAAACCAATCAGATGATGTAATTACTTGAAATACCAATGTGTGTCAATGCACATAAGTGTGAATAAAATGACCAAAGAAAACACATACCTGCATGCAAATGACATTCTCATGCTTCAAAACAAAATCAATAAATATACAGAATAAGTCACAATTAGATGGAGAGTGCTTACTTATTGAAATGTTGAAAAACAATAAACTTGAAGCAGCTAAGGCAATGCATTAGCAGAAAGTACAGCAAAGTGCACAATCAACCTTGGGAAAATCAGAATTTTAGAAGACAGATAAGAAGTCTAATGGGGTGGGGGAGTAAAAGGAGGCAGTACCTAATGAATCTGCTTTTAGATAACATTCTTTACTGGGAGCTGAGTAAATATCAAATGGAAAAAATTTGCATAGTCCACATGAGCAAAAGGTATCCTATGTGTTTGTGCAGGAAATTGTTCTCTTTTCAAGCCCTGTCCTGTTTCTTCTAAATTCATTTTTGCATTACAAAAATTTATTTTAAAAATGAATTAAATGTTGGGTCTCGAAGTGAAGTAGGACTTGTTTTCAAGAGATTTCCAAATTAGACTCCTAAGTAAACAATTTACATATTTTTTATCTAGAGAGTTGAAACCAGAAGTTTACATACACTGTATAAAAAAAACTAACACCATTCTTTGCTCACTCTCTGAAGTTAACTTAGACCAAATCTCTGTCTTATGTCAGTTAGAGTTACCAAAATTATTTCCATTTACTAAATGCCACAATGAGGAAAATAGTATATTAGAGATTTATTTATTAATGTTTTAATAATCACTTTGGCACTAATGACCATTACATTTAAGATGGAAAAGATGGTGCTTGTACGTCTGGGAACACAATCCCAACTGTGAAGCATCAAGGTGTCCGCATCATATTGTGGGACTTTTTTGGTGCAGGCGGAGCCAATACTGACTCACACCAGTTCTGTCAGGAATGAATGGACCAGAACTCCAGCAAACTATTGTGAGAAACTTGTGGAAGAAACCCCAGAATGTTTGATACAAGTCAGAGTTCAAAGGTAATGCTACCAAAAACTAAGGAAATATATGTAAATTTCTGATTTTGAAGACATTAAGTAAATTTCTGCCTCTCACTCTCTTATTATTTTGGCATTCAGAAATCATTTTAGCTTACCTAAAACAAGATACGTTTATCTGATAAAATTTTAGACAGCGAGAGAAAAAAGGTGCATCTTTTATTAGGTGTATGTACATTTCCATGCACCTAATAAAAGTTGTGTATTATTGCACCTAAATAATATTTAGGTGCAATAAATATTATTTAGGTGCAATAAATTATTGCACCTACTTAAAATTCAAATGTAAATAGGAAACTATATTGTATACTGTGGAGTTTAGAAAATTACTCAAAATGTCAATGCACTACCATAGCAAACAAAAACAAAAGGCATGTGTAGCCTCAGGAAAGATTTCTTGGCTACAAATATAGTGCTGCAAATAAGGCAAGTCCCATTTAATCCTAAATGTTACTACTTTTAAAAATGGCTCTGCAATAGGTATTACCAAAATCACAACACAACTATGAAAAAAATCAAGGAGAAATCAAAAAATCTCTGATAGTAGATAGTCAAGAGTTTTTATGTTGTGTATAGGCAAGCTGAGGTGAGTAACTGGAAGTATATGAAATTAATCAATGAGAAAATGGGATCTACCCATTTCCTACAATTACTAAATAAAACTGTTAATATGTCAAAAAAAAATTTTTTTTATTTTTCTTCAGATATAATATACAATCCAAATTAGCAATATTCATTGCTCATACGGTTTGTGGTTATCCAACCACAGTGATCTGTACACAAGCGAAGAAAAAAACACATTTGGCAATTTTTCTCTGGTTTGTGTCAGTCTTTTTAGCATTCCTCTGCAAACTTTACTTCTGCTGAAAAAGACCAAAAGACCTGTGGTCCTTAGCTGGTTTTCTTCTATCTAATAAATCAGCTCTCGTCATCCAAACACATTTTGAATAAATGTACAATTAACCAAGAAGTCCACATCATAAATTAACACCAGGATAGAAATTAGGAAGGATGAAAAAAGATATTAAATCACAATCTATAAAGGACATTTAATGAAATGACAGATAATTAGGGGTGGCATAAAGGTGGCTCCTTCTTGCAAATCCTCAAATACTCAACAGCCGATTTGCCATGAGTCACTAGCTGCATGTTTATGTGACCAGAAGGACTGCACGTACACACTAGCATGAGCAAAAACAAAGGTCATCCGTGAAATCTGATTTTCAGGCCGGTTAAAATTTAGACGTGCTCATTCAACTTGACGCATTGTATGCTTTAAAATTAGGCACGCTCGTACTGCTCCGCAGGTACAATTTTGGATTGATGTCATTGTTTGGCAACAAAGGATGGTGAAAAGGTGCTTTGTTTAATAATACTCTAATAAGCCATTTTTGTAGGCCATTGACATCAGAGTATGACTTAAACTTATTTTCTTTCAATCAAGAAGCTTGTTTCTGATCTGAAATTACATTAATCTGCCACCAAAAATGTTATTAAAAACTTATATTAAACAAATCTACCAGTGCTATGACTTATTATTGGCTTAAATTTAAATGTGACAATACTGTATTATTTAAATTGTTAATTTTAATTTTCAACACATATTTACTAACCATTCTTTTCAACTACAGTTGATTACACGCACAAGTGTTACATCTGCTCTTATGATCAAGTACAACAATTATAATGTATAATTGCAAGGCCTGTGTTACAATGTTACCACATATTTTCTTTTTCCTTTTCATGATTATCACCTTTAATATGCTTTTAGCAAGTTTTAATAAATAAGAATTTAGAAAAAAACACTGCATAAGAAAGCACAAAAAGGACAGCTTGTCTTGAATACAATGATGACAAATTTCAGTAGTAAAATGAGTGAAAACGAAGCAGAGCTTGATGAGTTTATTTACCTTTAAAGAAATCTAATTTATTCAAATTAAAAATACTATACCAGTGAAGGACAAAACAATGAAGAGGCTCAATGGATCTACATCTAAAATCCCCACTTACTAAGATATTTAGTGTGCATGGGCCAAAAATACTTTTCAAAGTTTATAAACTTCAGATTGATATCATTTGCCCATATATAAATAAAAAAGATCAATTAGCAAAAGTTGCATTGTAACAAGTTTTGATAAAGGTACCTAAACATAGATTTTAAATACACATTCTTTGCTCACAATAAAATATTGGTTTACATTCCACGAAAACACACTGGACTACCACAATTATAATTTGATTCCAAGAGATATATTGATATAAATTATGTTTCTTTATGCATGATTTAAAAACTAGTTTGTAAGGTTTATTCACAAACTAAAACAGTGTGCTTATGTAACACAATTGATAATATAAATTGGCCTTGGTCTGGTCTGTTTCTTTCAGTCCCATGGATCTTTTCCAACTTGGTGAACAAGTAATTTCGGGGTGTTGGTAGATGAGTAGACAGGGAATGATTGAAAAGTGAAGCTGCTTACCCGTGGCCCTACTTGACTTTGACAGGGACAAAGCAGCAGTCTGCTGCGCCTGTCACTGACATTTGTTATAAATCACTGCCAATTTCATCATTCAAAACCGACAGAGGGGGAAGGCGTGACAAAGAAGAAAGAAATAGACACCTGTCTCCCAACGCTGTTTATTCCATTAGTCCTCAATTTGAGCTCAGCTCTGACACCCTTCCCCCCACTTTCATTGTAGTCTATTCTACACAAGATTATTAGGAAAGCTGTGCAGACACATACACTCTAGACAGTTTGACTCAGACGAGCTAGGCTGTAACTTGTCTCAAAAATCCAGTTGATACGAGGTACAAAAAAAATATATGTTTGCTTTGCCTCTTGTGGCATCAAGCAGTTGGCAGACTTACATTTTATCTGGTCAGATTTTAGTTATCCGTCTCTAGGAATCAATTTGGCCACAACATAGAGAATGAAAGCTACATTTTCTGGTATTTGGGCCGTCTGAACCTTTGATCCTCAGAAGTTAAGATTAAGGGGAGGGAAGTGTATTTCTGCCAAATGAAACTAGTAGTGTATCAAGACTTGTATGTTTTGTTTTGTGTAAAAGTCAGTGTGCAGAAAAATTACTATAATTTCCTGGCAATGTACTTTTACAATGTTCAATTAGTGCTTTGTTTAGGAGTTCTCCAAGTAATAAGCTAGTCATTTAACTATGTCAATATATACCCCATTTCAAGCAAAAAAAACCATGACATTTAAGGTATTAGTATTACAGTTTCTCTTCATTTTCTTTTTATAAATAGTAATCACAATTCTTGCAACAACATTGGTTGTAACATTTTTGCAACTGTGAGCCGATAGACATCCTGTGTTGTATTATTTTTTTAATCTAGGCATCAGCTTATTAAATAGACTACCAGCAGAATAATCACAAAGGACTGTGTCATACTAGCTGTTGAAATCTACTCAATTTACTACATCTGAATTTATATCATTTTTAATACAGAAGAGATTACTTTGATCGAAATCTTGTCTAATTTTGGCAAAGCTCATGTCTAAGCATTTTCAACTTTTTTCAGTTGCTTTGGCACAAAACAAAAAACCTCCAAAAAGAATTGCATGTAAAGTAACAATCAAATATTTTTAGATTTGCATGATCTTTCGTTAAAATTACACAAATCATTTCCCTTACTGGAAAAGAAAATATCTTGGCTATAATATTTTGTAACATAAACATAGACACAGGCTAAAAACATAGAGCTTGGTGTTTTTTTAAAGTGTCTCTTATTCTCAGGAAGTACAGCTATAAAAACCATCTGAAACTAAGAAAGGAGCAAAGTTTAGTTGGTTTGTATTTATTGTTTGTTAGTGTTTAAATCTTCAAAGAGAATCATTTAAGCCTACTAAAGTGGATGTCAACTTCTTTACCCTCTTTCATCTCCGTGCGAATGCTTCAGTCTTGGGAACTGGGACAAAACATAATGAGTGACATCAAATGAGAAGAAAGACTCCATAAGTAAGATCCAAACCAGTCAGCTCCAGAGCCAGAATGACCTGTCAATGCGTGATGTTGTATTTGCACATGAAAAGCACAACGGTTTAACGTTAAGTGTTTCATTTTTGATTCCACTACACAGAAAGCAGAGGATCAAAGATTTTCCACTGTCCCTCATCTATTTTTGTGCTCATCATTTTCTCCTTCTAACACCTGAGAAGCATAATCACCCATTAAAAGGAAGATAAGTGCTACATTTTGTCATCTGTTTCCTAGTAAGGTGATTTTTTAGAATATGCCACTGCTGAGTGACGTGTTGGAGGGCAAGCCATTACAGTAATTAAATGGAAAATGATACCCCCTCTCCCCCCAAAAAAACAAAAAACCTAGAGTTATTATATATTAATTTTGGAAGAAACAGCCTTTCTTACGGAACTTCATGTGGCCATTTTTCACAAGCCTCAACACAGAGACAACTCTTGGCATGTTTTATGAAATAATATGGGATCTTTTGTTTTTAGTTCTGCCTTTCTCTCATATGTAGAAGAGTCACATAATCACTCAGCTCCCTGGTACATCATTTCTTCTCTGTTGGAGCCCAAACGCCTTCCTTTGTCTAGTTCAGATTCAACTTGCTGTACATACTGATAGATGGTTCACGGGCAGTCTGTGTTGTCTCTCTAAAATCGCGCTTTGTGGGTAAGTCTCATTCATTAACCCTCTCACACTTCAGAACCAGAGGTACAGGACCAGTCTTATGCTTTGTCTGGTAATACAAGAATAGTGAAGGCCGACTTTATCCAGGGACCACTACAGCTGTGTCAGTGTATACTTGTGTGTTTAGGAAGGACAAATGCGGGTTATTTTCTTAAGGCTTCTAGAAGTAGTGTCACATAAAAAATAAAGCTGAAAAGCTGAGCTTGCTTCCAAGGATTTTCTAAATACCAGGTCTCTTACTCTGTGTCCCTGAAAGATTCTTTTCTTTTACCTCCTACCCTTTAAACAGCGTACATGCAGTCCAAAAATGAATGCAGATCAACCTAATTTGTCCAAGGTCAGCACAAGAAGCGAAAAAAAAAAAAAAAGCTCAATATTAATCATCATATTTATTTAGTAACCATTACATAAATTTCAAAGAGCATGTTGAATTGGTTTTAAAAGCAGGTTCTAATGGTCGTGTTGAATAAATCTAGTAAACACTATGTTTTTTACTAGCTTCATAGCAAAGAAAAAAAAAGATTGATTGTTTAGAAAAACCTAAGAAATGTACAATTATTTTTGACTGTTGAAAGTTTTGCAAAGACAAACTCATAACCTGGTCAAACTACTGTGTGATGTCTTTTAGTTAAGTATGGACATTAACTTCTTTAAGTCAGCGATGATCACACATCGCCCATTCAGTTATCTGAATCAGAACTACAATGTAAGGTAATCTCCAGTTATGCCAGATTGCAACAGATTTTTAATCATGTCAAATATCTGTGGCATGAGTATTGTCTCTCAGAGATCACATCTATCATGCACAAATGTCCCATTGCTACTGAATTATTATGAACCATTTTAACAATTACTTAAAAAAAGGGTGCTTTAATATGAAGTTGTACCTTGCAGACACTATATGCACTAATGAAAATCAATTTGCTGCAGCATGAAAAATGCTTGGAGTGGCAGCATGGGCAGGGGTCTTGACCTTGATTTAAGGGATTTCTCAAAACTTGTATGAAAGAACCAAAGCAACACTACGGGTATGTTTTTGATGAGGGAATAACATTACAATATGAAATAAAGCTCATATTGTCTATGATTTTACATAATAACTCCCCTTTACAGCAAGGCTTAAATATCTCCAAATAGAAATGAACCAAACAGAAGACATGGGAAATATGTGGAAGAAAGTTCTCTGGTTAGATGAGACCAAAACTGAACTTTTTGATCTACATGCAAAATGTGATAGAAAACTAACTGTGGCCATCACACAAAAAGGTGGTGGCAGCATCATGCTGTAGGGATGCCTCTTTCCAACAGGGACAAGGAAGCTGGTCAGAGTTAATAGAAAGGTTGGATGAAGCTAAAAACATGAAGCTCCTATAAGACAGGGTGGGGGTTCACAATAACCCTAAATACACAAACAGGGCTACAAAGCATATTCGTGGTCTAATTATAGTCTAACTCTAGATCTGTGGCAAAGCTTTAAAATTGATGCTCCCAGATCCATCCTTCCACAAAAATGTCAGTCTCGACATGTGTCTTAGTTGAAGCAAGAGCTGCGATTGAATCAGGGAGACTGAATATAAATATTCACCACACTTTTTGGATTTTTTGGCAAAAATTCTGAAAAGGACATTTTCCATCCATTTCCAATCCTCACATTTTAGTTAATGTTTTCATTTTAAATGTTGTCAAGTGAGCTTAGTGGGGATAAAGTGAGACAAAGATAAATAACCAGAAAATGTGTGCAAAAACAGAAAAATTGTTACCTTCGCATGAAAATAAAATGTAGGACTATAAAAATCTCTTTCTTCAGGAAAGGAAAATCTCCGTATTACATGAAACCTTGTGGAGGTGTACAAAAGGACCAGGTTTCAACATGCAAATCCAGGGCATATGCAAATCATTATCGTTACACATTACCATTTCTACTGATCATGTTGTTCCAAATGTATATTAATAATGTATTTATTATTTTGAGGCTTTGCAATGTAAACATATCGACTTCCAGTGAACTTTTTCCCTTGGAACTTTTTCAGCATATCACTGCCTGTTACCTTAACCCGACATCATTGGAGTTCTAAACATGACAAGGTAAATAAAAACCCAGCATGCTCAACCTGTTCTCCCTCTGCCCTCCATGTCATCAAAAAGGAGAGGTCAGAACCAGGCCTTTAGTGAGGACCTCTGCTCATCCTCCAGCACCATGCAGCCTACACAGGGTTCACACACAAACCTTCTTCAAACAGCAAGCAGGAAAGAGCCTGCTTGAAATTCCTAACAGCAATGACTAAACCACTCTTAGCAGCCTGGCTCAGCAACCAGTCAGCAACCGTGGAAACAACAGCTAATAGGAGAAAACCGCAAGAGTCCTTTTTAAAGGATGGTAGCTGCTCCATACATATGATAGGGTGCAGTATTGATATTTCTTTTATAGTTTCACTTAAAACACATGCACAAACTATAAGAATTATTCTAATCCAGTGTCAAGACAATGCACAGCCTGTATAACTGTGCTTGTAAGCAGTAAGAAATAAATAAAGGGGTATTTTAACTTCTCACTCAAGTCTTCTTTTTTTTCTTTTACCAAGTACTAAACCATGCAGAATTACTTAATGTGCAAAAAATGTGATGCAAAGATTCCCTAGCATTTGTCTCAGACATGTACTTGACATATAAACTGTTATCCACACTTTGTTCCATACCTCACAGGAAATTAATTAAATACCGTATTTTCCGCACTATAAGGCGCACCTAAAAGTCTTCAATTTCTCAAAAACCGACAGTGCGCCTTATGTATGGACCACTTTATTAAAGTGTTTTAAATGTAGTAATTTATTTCAGCCACTGGGTGGCTTCCCGTTCATATTTGCTACATCTCGTTCATAGATCTGAGTATTGAGTGGTGCGGCTCTCAAGGCAGACTTCGTTTATTACTTCGTTCTATTGTGTGCGTCCATTGAATGTAA